>JANHFL010001090.1:28978-83086 GCA_032468155.1 Oxyrhabdium leporinum
TAATCAGGCTGTGCTGAAGCAGACCAGGATTTTTGCTGTTTGCTGCAAGGAGGCAAATTGCTGGGAGGCAGAGGCAGATTCCCCCCCCCTTGTTTTCCTACTCAAAAGCTATCTACTTATGCTAATCAGGCTGTGTTGAAACAGGGTTTTTGCTGTTTGCTGCAAGGAGGCAAATTGCTGGGAGGCAGAGGCAGATTTCCACCCCGTTGTTTCCCACCCCCCAAAAGCTAAATGCGTCTTATACTTCTGAGTGTCATACTCAGAAAAATACGGTAAGTTAAAAACCCATAACTTAAATTGCTCTTTCCCACTTCTGGCATTCCATTTTTCAGTTCTTGGACAACACTGATGGATACAGATGCCATATTCTTACTCTACAACAAGGGTGTCAAACTTGTGGTGTCATGTTGGCGGCATGTGATGTATCGCAACTTTTTTTTCACTTCGTGGAGCTGGGTGGGCGTGGCCTCTGCATGATGGATCTGGCCCGTGGACCACCAGTTTGACACCCTGCTCTACAATAATGATTTCTGTTTCAAATAAGCCTTCTTGACTGCTATATAATGTGCATTCAGAAAAATAATATGTATACAGTACTACGAAAGCTTTAAACAAGCTTCAAGCAATCTCATCATAAAAATTAAATATTTGCACAATAGAAGTTGTGCAAATATTTAGTAATAGTACTAATATTTACTATTCAATAGCACTAAAATAAAAGGAACAAAAATCATTATTTATTGTGTTCCTTTTATTTATTCTCAAAGAAATAAAGCAAAAATAAATTCCTTATTATTAACATCATTTCTTCTTTCTTCCCTTTCCACTGCCACTAATTTTAGCTGCTAATTGTTCCAATTGCATTTTATAAAATTACTTCTTCTGAACTACATGATTCACTATGGCACTCCCTAAGTATTTGCCAAGTCCTTCTGACCTTTGCTTTTTAATTTAAAAATTGGGAAAGGAAATCAATATGCTGGAATAACTGGATATTATTCTGTTTTTCAGAAATGCAGTCAGCTTAAAGCTATTTTTTTCAGTAAACACATTACTATACCTTGAGAGAGCAAGTATACCCATACTGTACTCCTATATTATCACCTCACTTTTAGCAACCACACAACCCCTCAAGATAAGAGCCAGATTGCTGTAGTGGTTAAGACACCAGGCTAGAAAATGGGACACCTTGCATTCTAATCCCATCCTGGCCATGAAACCAGATGGATGACCATGGGCCAGGCACTTTCTCTCAACCCTAGGAAGGAGGCAAATGCAAAAAATCCCACCTTCTAGGATAGACTTTTTTTAATGTTGGCAGTACTCCAGATTTAGGTAGAAGTTGACTTACAACCACAATTGAACCCAAATTGATGTTGCTAAGTAAGAAATATTTTGAGTTTTGCCCCATTTTATTTTTCTTGCCATATTTGTTAAGTGAATCACTGCAGTTGTTAAATTAGTAACAGTGGTTGTGAATTTGGCTTCCCCATTGACTTGGCTTGTCAGAAGATTGAAAAGCTGATCACATGACCTGGGACACTGCAACTATCATAAATATGAACCAATTGACAGGCATCCAAATGTAAATCAAGTGACCAGGGAGATGCTGCAACAGTCATTAAGTGTGAAAAAATAGTCATAAGTCACTATTTTTGACCCACTTTTTCACTGTATCTAACTGATAAAGGACCTAGAGATGCAGAATTTCTGAAAGTATGTATTTGAAAATATGAACATCTTCTACTTTAGTACATTTTACTAGTTTTTCAATAAGCATTTCCTATGTTATTAGAAAATAAGATTCTAGGACTATTCAATTCAAAGCAGACTTGACTGCTTTATTCAAAATTCAATAAAACTTGTCTTCAAAGCAAAAAATGTCAACCAAACTTTGTGTTTCAGTTTCAAGTTCAATTTCAATTACCATTTTGAATAGACTAAGATGTTCTATACCGGGGGTGTCAAAATCAAGGCCTGCAGACCAGATCCAGCCATGGGGTGCTTAGATCCGGCCCATGGGGCCGCCCTGGAAACAGCAAAGGACCAGCCCGTGGTGCCTCTGCCAGTGAAAACAGAGCTCAGGAGAACTGCACTTGGCCCCCCCAAGCTCCGTTTTCACTGGCAGAGGGCTGCAGGTGACAGTCAAGGCTGAAAACGGAGCTCAGGAGCCTGTTTTCACTGACAGAGCGCTAGGACCACCACAGGCATCCCCAACATGTCAAGCTGGCCATGACCATCCTGGCCACTCCCACCCCGGCCTCCCTGAGGTCAAACACCACCCTGATGCAGCCCTCAATGAAATCGAGTTTGACACCCCTGTTCTGTACCATAGCCACCCAAGAAGATGAATGCTAGAAAATTCAGAATTAAAAAAGGAAGCAAATTGTTTCTAGAGACCCAATTTTGTGATTAAATGCATCAGGCTAGAAACCACAACTAGGTGACTTTGAGGCAGTAATGGGAAGAACGCAATAGCAAAAAAGTACTGAAAATGTTATTGAGAAAATTGCATGGATCTGTCTAGGCTACTGCTAGGAGTCAAGATTGACTTGATTCAAATATGTAAAATTTACATACACCCCCCCTAAAGTACAGTGAAATCATGCCATTATTCCTTGTCACAACTAATGATTTAAACTGAGTAAAATTTATGAGGAATAAGGTTATTGAGATTATTATACACAATGTAAATAATGCTTCTAGAATCAAAGATTTCTAACTGGCCACAATTGGCTAATGATAGAAGACTAGATACCTATTATATTTATTTTATCAGAAAGCTACACAATGTATTTTTTATATATGCTGTTGCTCTTATTTTTTATTTCTGTCTTGCAGAACAAGGGAATAATATTATACTTACTTTTCATACACAAATTCATCATCTATGCAGAAATAGTGTGTACTTGTACTACCGCTTTTTGGTTTATGGAACAGAATGGCAAAATAAAGACGATCTGAAATTGAAAACAAACAAAAACACCAAAATATATTTATAATGAACACAAGGACAATTGTAGAAAATGGGTTGATTGATTTTCTATTTCTTTTTAGCCAAGTTACAACAGCAAAAATAAAAACTTCCATTCAGAATCTGATGCTTTCAGGAAATTGGCAGCATAAGTATTCATAGCTATTCAATACGCCATACTGTTGATGAACTGTTAAATTTGGATGTAAGAAATTCAAATTCATACCCTGAATTGTCAAAAACAACTCTTACCTATCTCACCGAAATTACAATCCTTTTCTGTGCAACATTAAGAAAATTATTCACATGAATCATGTGAAGGAATGTTACAATTCAGCTACATTTATGGGCTATTTTTGAAATTACTGGCTACTTCCTAACATGTTAGAAATAGAGTTATGCAATAAAAAGTTGGTCAATGGTTAAATCACTAGGTTAGAAACTTGTGAATTTGTAAGTTTCTTTCATCAACAAAGCACTGTTATTGATGTTAGCATCCATGAATTCTAGTCCCGCCTTAGGCATGAAAGCCAGCTGGGTGAGCTTGGGTCAGTTATTCTCTCAGCCCAACCTACTTCACCGGGTTGTTGTGGGGAAAATAGGAGGAAGTGTTATGTTATTATATTAGATATGTTTGCTGCCTTCGTTATTTATAAAATATAATAAAGTTGAGATAAATAAATCTCAACACATTGTTTTCCAATCTTGGCAATTTCCACGTTGGAAACTTTTACTGCTTCGAAGAGTGACGACAGTCCACTGTTGGTAGCTACTGCATGTATACTGTCTCTTGCAGATATATTCAAGTTGCTTACTCATACACAGTAACTGCAATGTAACTAAGTTAACACGGTCTCTAAGCAGAGTTGCAGAAAGGGACTTGCAATTCTATCCTTCCCATGACTTAAGAGATCTTAAATTACTACTATCAGTGACAGTTGTCAGGATTTCTTAAAGAGAGGAAAGTCTGGCAGGAAATACAGATTAAAAAATAGTGGCTAAAACATAATTCGTCTCTAATTGGTTGGAAAAGCTCTGAAATCTAACTGGGGAAATAACATAAAGATGAGAGATACTTTTAACTCTCTCTTAAAAGCAAAGAAACTTTTATAAATTGCACAAAAACCCAAAACTGTGAACAATGCTAAATTAATTTATTCTGAATAAAAAAGTTCAACAACTACTTCATGATTTGTTACATTTATTATTTCCATGTAAATATGGTTATGCTACAACCACACAGTACAAGCATAAGACTATAATAAACAAATATTTATTGAAAAACGCTTGAGCTTACAGATCAGAACGTGTGGAAATCCTAAAGAGTTCAAAAATGTTGCCCACACTTTAAAATGGCACAAAAAAGTGTATATGGGTGGGCAAGAGGGCCAGTAGACACATCACCAACTGCTGTGGTGAGTAGCAATTTTGGGGAGTTTTGTGGAACAGACTAATATCTCTACAGACATATTCATTCCACTTACTCCAAAGATTTAAAGGGCTTAAGCTCCGGCAAAGGCAAGAGGCAGAAAAGTTATTTGTTGTGCAACATACCTGCGGCACCTGTATTTTGTTTTGTTTTAAACCGCTTACCCTGCATCAAAGAAAGAGCTTGAAAACACACACCGAACAAGCTCAGTTGGCCTCTCCCCACTTGGCGGAAAACTTCTGCCTGTTCCGTCGGAATTTAAAACGCACCACAGGGGAAAGCCGTTCTCCACCCCCGCATTTTCTTTAAAGCTCCGCTGTTTGCTTACCTTTAACTAACTCCGCGCGGAAGGGCAAACGCTTGGCGGGGTTCATCTCCGTTTATGAACATTCAACCGAGAAACCAAGGACTGGGCGAGCAGCGGCACGGAGCTGCTGGAAATGGCTGCTTGCGGAGGTCGCTGCTGACTTTTGCAGCCGCGGTCAGAAACTCCTAAATCTCTCCCTCCCTCCTCGGAGTACTAACCGCAACGTCCCTACTCTTGCTTCCAAGTGAGGGGGGGGGGAGAAAGCAGCGTTTCCCCGCGCCAACGCCGGGGCGCTCCGAAAAAGGGCGCCACAATCCTCTTCCTCTAAGCCTTTCCCCTCTGGGTTTACTGCAGCTCCCTCCTTCAACAGGCAGCCTCGAGAGGGCCGCCAGTTCTTTCCGCGCGCTTTCTCGAGCTCCCCGTGTCACTCATTTCTTTGGCCCAAGGAGCAATTCCCAAACGCTGGCTCGCCGCGCTTGCTTGCAAAAGGGCCTCAAGAGCGCGCCTCGGGCGTCCTGCTCGCTTTTCCGAACGCGGCTCCAGCTCCTCCGCTTCTGCCAAAGGCGCCGACTACACTTTCCCAACAATCATTAACGCGTCCCCTTCCTTCAATCAAGGAGGCAGCTCCATTGGCTGGCGAAGGAAGCGGAGCCCCTCCTTGCCAACCGCTGGCCACTGCCACCTTCGCCTTTGCCCAGGCTAGGAGCCTCCCTGAAACCTCGGCCTGGCTTAGTTCCTCGTGGGAGGAATGGAAGATTTTGGTCACTGCCTGGCCTCCGGGTTTGTTTGTTTTTCCTGGCCGCTTTGTGTCTTTCTCATGTCATTCTGGCAGAAAACTACACCCGCTCCACCGCAAACACGTTTAGCAACACCATCGCGTGTGGAACCAGGCCGAATTGTAACGGCGCTTGAAAAAGGATCACAAAAATGATCTTAACTCCCGCTGTGTGGAAGTGGTGCCTGCCCACGCACCAGAAGCACGTTGCATTGTTTTTTTGTTAGTCATATTAAGACACCCAGTTGATTTCAAACGTTGAACAAGCGCTGATACATCAGATATAAAAAGAGCTACATATTCTATTTAAAAATTACTTATTTTTCAGAGGCCTTTATAGGGAGAAGACAAATGAGGCAATTTGTTTGTTACAACTCTAGTAACAACTAATCAAACAAGTAAATTATTGTTTGCATTTAAGATTACGTATGAGCAAGAACTGTTAGTAAACCAACAATGGGCAGGCTCAAGCTTTATCTGCAGAATAAGGACTGCAGAATCATCCTAATCTTATAGGTAAAGTTTTTGTAATTACACCATGAAGGGCTTTAAACTGTTTATATTAGGACATAGTTCTATATTTCAGATACTGTGTATATAAATCTTACCCCAGAATATTCAGAAGGAAATAGAAATGTTATTTACATTGGTAATTATCAAAATTGATCATTCAGAAAGTTGTAGGATAAAATGTAAACCTTCTTGCTTTGATTACATTGTAACTCATTTTGTGTTGAAAAACCAGTTTCTCAATGAGCTATAAATAGTGAAGAGATCTAACCTGCAAACATTACGATGACCAGTAGATGGCAGCACAATGTTAGCTTTTTAAAAATGTTTGTTGCCATCTGGTGGTCATCTGATTTTTTGCAGAAAAGTTTTCATTTTATGTAATACAGGTAGTCCTTGACTTACAACCACAATTGCCCCCAAAATTTCTGTTGTTAAGTGAGACATTTGTTAAATGAGTTTTGCCCCATTTTACAACCTTTCTTGCCACAGTTCAGTGAATCACTGCAGTAGTTAGTAATTTGATTGTTAAGTGAATCTGGCTTCCTCACTGACTTTGCTTGTGAGAAGGTTGCAAAAGGGATCACATGACTCCAAGACACAGCAATGGTCATAAATATGAACCAGTTGCCAAGCATCTGAATTTTGGTCACATGATCATCATAACTGTGAAAAAAGGTCATAAGTCATATTTTTCAGTGCCATTGTAATTTTGAACAGTCACTAAACGAACTGTTGTAAGTCAAAGACTACCTGTAGTGGGAGAAGAAAACTGGATGTGGTCCCAGTTCCACAAAATAAAACTCTTTAAAATAATGCTTTTAAAATTCTGCATAGGTTTATCATGCACTTCTCATTATTTTAATAATCCGGTAGGCAACAGTCCTTAAATACATTATTATATATTTATTTTTTTATAGCTGAGGCTCTCTTCTGTTTCAAAAAAGTGATATGATAATAAGTTAGTTGCAGCATACTTAAGATGCTAAGTGTAGAATGTGGAAGAATTTCAAGGGGCAAATTTTAAAAAAACACTCAGATTTTTAAAAATCTCTTAATATACCTATTGTTATGAAACAAACTCAGTAATTTGATGTCTTTTTAAAGTACACCATAACATTGCCGTTGAGAGCCAGAAAACTTCCAAATTCTGCACTTCTCAGATACGACATATTTCTTCAACAAGATCAAATCTTGCTCTTCCCAGTAATACAGTAGGGCTAGGTTTGCATCCAGCTACAGCAAGACATGAGACACTTGCTGCAAGGCACAGCTAGGCACATTGGTTCACGAACCAATCCAAAGGAGGAAGAAGTTAGAAGCTGTGTAAGCCTTGTCGTAGTTTAGGTGACTGTTGTCTGTGCAAAGCCACTCTGAGTAACCCTTGTCCTTTGACAGTTACATGAAAAGTCACTACTAAATGAAAAGCTTTTGAATTTCACAGGGATGACAGCCAATATAGAATAGCATGAAATGTGATCATTATATCTTTGACCTCCTTTCTTTCAGAAAAATGAAAAGACCAAGCTACTACTGCAGACTGAGATAATTGCATAACTTGAGGGGAATACCTGGCTTTCTTAAAAGGCAAGATGTTAAAATACAGCGATTCCTGAGAGACGTCTGAAAGAAGTCAAAGGTATATGTTGTGAATCTGGAAATTTTGCCCTAGAGGGCTGGTCAGTAGAATGAAATAATCTATCACAAGCATGGATATCTGCTTGTTCTTCACTGCCTAAGTTGGACATAGCATAGGGCACTCCATCTTAAAGCAAGTTAGCAACCTAGTCTCTTCCATATTTTCAAGTATTTCTTAAACACTAACATCACTATTCTTGTTTCACAGCTTCAGTATGGTTTATATATAGTTGTTCCAAATTACATACCACAGCTGACGGTCAAGATATAGACAGTATTGTTTAACTCTGACTTATTGACTAAACCACAATGACTGTTACACACTTAATGCTAAGTCTTGGTTTATATATATATGTATCATGCAAAGGAAAAATCAATCAAACCTATTATAGTTAGTATTTGAACTGTGTTAATGCTATAAAACAGTGGTTGAAATCAGGGGTGTCAAACCCGAGCCCATTGTGGGCTGTATCGGGATGTTTTATGCCTTTGCAGTGCCAGGGTGGGTGTGGCCAGTGCGGGCCATATCTGGCCCGTGGGCCGCCAGTTTGACAAGCCTGTTTAAATGCTTTAATAGCTATAACCACAGTATGTATGTCAAATATAGGTAGACTTTTGAAAGCACAACAACTGTCCTGCTTAGGGACCATCTGAAGTTACAATTGCACTGTAACTTTATGACCAGTCCTCACATCTATCACTATTGCAGTTATGGTCCTCGCATTTACAACCATGCCCATTGTCATGTGATTTACATTCAAGAGCTTGGCAACCAGTGGGCATTTAAAATCACAAGCGGCGGTCATTTGATGTCTCACTTAATAACCCATGGTTACTTGCTTAATACAACCAAATGGGAAATGATATTGTAAATCCATCATGGACATATAATACTTTGCTTAGCAATCGTACTGTTTAGCAACACAGTCCTTGATCCCAACTGTGCTAGTTGCTAAGTGAGGATTATCTGTAATTAAAACGTTGATGAAATCCTACCCATAAGGCATATTTTATTTCTTTATGTTTATTTCTTTACTAAAATAGATCATTCAAGTTTAAAATTAACTTCTTTAAATTCAATACACAAAAAGAGAGTGCTGCACCTTTGTAAATCAATTATCAATATTTGCAGAGTAATAACTTCAGTTAGAGAGTGTTTAATGTTTCATGAAAAAGCTTTGCAATAATCAAAACAGACAATGCAGAACAATTTCCTTGAATAATTGAATACTTTGTATTAAGTAATGGGAAATGTGCATTTACAACATAACTTAGACTCAATATTGTGTACACTTAACAGTAAGCAAACCAGAGTTTATGGGCTCTATTTCTGAATTAACAATCCATGGGATTGCTTATTTATATTTGTTTTCCTGAGGGCCAATACGACTATTAGATGTTTAAAAAATTCTGCACTCATCAGGATGATACAAAAAAAGATGCTATGGTCTACCAAGAGTGAAGATCAGAACAACAAAAATGGTAACAGGTCTGGAGGCTAAATCACAAAGAACAGCTAAGGAAACTAGGCACGTTAAACCTAATGAAGATAAGGCTCAGGGGAGATATGATAGCAGTCTTTCAATGCTTGAATGGCTGTCATAGGGAAGATTTATTCTCCACAGCACCTGAGGACAGGACAAGAAGCAATGGATGGAAACTCATCAGAGAGAGATTCAAACTGGAAATAAGAAGAAATCTCCCGACAGTAAGAACAATTATAATCCATTGAATTTTAATTCAATTGCTACAGGTTTTCAAAAGACTGGACAGTCATTTGTCTCAGAGGATATAAAGACTCCTGCCCCGGGCAAGGGGCTGGACTAGAAGACCTCCAGCATCCCTTCTGATTCTATGATTTTAAGAACCATAGGCTTTTGCAGCTCGCTTGCAACTTTACCAAATTTAATTCAGCCATTTTTGTTATTAAATTGCTAGTACAATGCACATGCTCTCCACTTTTAAGATGCTGAAAAAAATCCCCATTACCTGCAATAAAATCAATTCTCCCACTCTTATCTTGCCCTGATTTCTGGTAGGTTCCACAAGTACAGATCTATAAATTTTAGTGAAAACATTTCTATTTATTTCAATACATACTCTTATTTCAGATTGGGGCAAATGGCATACGTGCTCTGGTATAATAGCAGGCCTACTCTATTTGGATTTTCAGATAAAAGGTATCTTTTGTGCTAAATTCTAACAATGTAGTTCTCTAATGTAACAGTCTAAATCTATAATTCCCCTCGTTCTGAGTACCTTACTTTGCTCCAGAAACTGACCCCAGCCTGTTTTATATACCTCATCTATTTATACTGTATTGATTTTGGTTGCTTAATCTGAAGTAGATCATGAACCTGGGACCAATATGGTGTAGTGGTTAAGGTTCTAGGCTAGAAACCAAGTGACTGTAGAGTTCTAGGGCTCTTCTCAGTCCAACCCACTTCACAGGATTGCTGTTGTGGAGAAGATAGAAGGCAGCAGTATTAGGTATGTAAAGGGCTGCATAAAATCTAAACAACAATGACAACAATGAACTATTCAACAGTATGAGGAAAGAAATTCTAAAAAAAAAAGGCAGTGCAAGGCCAAAAATAATTTGAATTATATAGTTAATACTTATTATTTAATCAATTTATAGCCTGCTGTAAAATAAGTGACTCTAGACATTAATATAGCAATACTAAAACATCCATGGTAAGTTTTAAAAAACTATAAAATGATTATTTGTCTATTATTAATACTTTTCTCCTAGTATCAGTAGAAGGCATAGCCGAAATTTTTGGAGGCTGCATATGATCCTGAGTGCATGTCATTCTCTTTACCTATTATAATACAAACTTTGTTTTAAATAGTAATGTTATTAAAATTACAATTGCACTGACAGAAACTAAAACAAAGTAAAAAGAATAAAAAAGGTGCAAAAAACAAAAAATGGAAAAGAAAAAGAATGTAGTAAGAAATAGAAAATAAATGCATAAGAAAATGACCTACATTTTCAACCAATGTAAACAACTTTAGTAACTTATCACTTTCTCTTAACATGCAACAAATGATTTCTTCTTCCCATCTTATCGATAAACAAATCCTTAAAACCTCAACATTTGTCTTGATAAACAAAAAGGGTTAAGGGTTACCAGAGATAACAATATATCTATTTTAACCTTGATCAAATAAACCAAGTTTCTACTCCTTTTACATTTAACAATCTTGATCTTTAGTCCCTTCAAATAATGTCCTGGGACTTAATTTCTTTTCACTTTTTCCTTTGTCCCCTCTCACAAAATTATT
Organism: Oxyrhabdium leporinum; assembly: GCA_032468155.1. NCBI lineage: Eukaryota > Metazoa > Chordata > Lepidosauria > Squamata > Cyclocoridae > Oxyrhabdium > Oxyrhabdium leporinum. The sequence continues at coordinate 39,903 of JANHFL010001090.1, forward strand.
CAAAATCTTAACAGGTCTCTTTTGTAAATTATCTAGAGTATTCTTTTGGTTTATTTTTGTATATCTGTCAGGCTTAGCTCAAAAATAATGTCACACAATCCAGCAAAAGTTCAGTTCTTTGTTTAATCTTGTCACAATCTTACCAGACTAAGCCTATGCTATCCTAACATAACAGATATACCTTGGGAGATTCTAGAGAGTGGCTATCCTAAATCTGTTCCACTTCCCACAAATTATTAAGATATTAGCTTTCATTTGTATATCCGGTATAGAGCATCTCTTTCCATATCATTCTTATAGCTTATCATTTCAAAACCCACTTTCAGCTCAGTTTCTCTGACACAGCAAACTGTTCCTCTTCCATAATATCTTTAAAGCAGAGTCTATTTATAGTGGCAGACATTCTTAAAATTAACTGGGTCCATTGTACACAAATATCGTTCAATAGATCCAATGTATTTTGCATTCTGTATTTGTAAATCATATTTAAGTGTCATTCTTCTTTAATTGGAACCTTTCATTCCTTCTGATTCCCTCAGGTGTCCAACCTTTAAAGTCCCATCCTATTTTTTTTTAAGAATTCAGAATGAAAACATTTTCCCATAGGAAGGATTCTTATAATTTATTTAAAATCCATCTGGGCCCTTAGTCCATTGTAACTTTTCAAACCAATATTCTGATCACCCTTTTGCTTTTTATTAAAAAAAGTTCTTAAACTTGTAGTTAAAACTTTTTTTCTTTAGGATTGAAGGAAACTAACTCACTGCTGCAAAACCTGTTGATTCAAAGGTTACTAATAGCTAAAAAGCAGTTAGCAAGCAATTTCTGAAAACATTAAAAAAAAGAAGCATGGTGCTGACCATGGTTTGAGTGAAGATGGCTTTCCCTCATTTTCCTGAGTTCTAAACCCACAGGATGCCACTGTCTTGCTGTGTCTTCATGAGAAGCAACTGTCTATAGCACCTGTGGGCAACTTCAGGTCTTTTCCTTGTCCGGGCAGGAATTAGGAAGAGCTGGCCTACTCACCAGCTCTTAATTCTGTCAATTGTCAGCTCTGTTACCATTTCTTCCCTGGAAATACTTCACCATACATTCTGTAAAATATCTGGATCCCTGTTAAGGCCCAAGCCCAGAGATGACTCTGCAAAGTCCAATCGAGTTCACTCATTTATTTGTTTAAACCTAATAGACAGAATATTGCCAAACTAAAGCTAGCTACTTAATCTTCTAACCTATTAGATATAACCAGAGGGGTTATTAAGTGTGGCTATCCTGAATCCTCCTCTCCTCCCACCATCTTGGGACTGCACAGTCTCTTAATTCAGGCCTCTCTCTGGGAAAGCTGTTTGTTGCCAATACTTTCCCTCACTGTTCCTCCAGGTACACATTTTATTACATCCCTTCTATAAATAGCCATGATTTGCCACACAGAGTATTCTCTATAACCAAATGGGTAAAGATGCTATAATTTGAAAACATCTATGATCATTTTTCATGAAAATGAATGTATTAAAAATTGATCCATGGAGAGATCATTCATATAGAAATCAATATTAAATTTTGGATGAAACAAAAACAAAATCTTGGGTGGCTTTCTCTTTGGAATAGCCAAAAACACCTCATTGGTTCCAGCATCTTCAATGAATAGTATAATTCAAAAGGAATTGTAAAAACAAGGTGAATTTGATTAAATTTGGAAAACTTATCAACAAAATTCAGAACATCTGTTGAGGCTTACTTACATGACAACTGATATATAACAATAGGCATACCAATGGAAGATAAGTATCAAATTTATTGTGAATATGACATTAGAGAAAACTGATACAAGATTCCCCCCCACCCGCTTAGTATATAGCTCCATTGCTGACTGTCCAAATACATAATACTGTACTTACTAACAATATTGCACTTAATGGCAATGTCTTCAAGCTCAATAATTCTAGAAGGTGATTTACCATAGAATGAAATACTGACTTTTATTTCCTGAGAGCCGTTTTTCTACTAAATATTACTTAACTTTATATTTTTACAAAGTGTACAGAGTATATTAGTTCTCTATATGATAACAGCTGTCAGGAAATGTTATGCTTTTTACTAGAAATTATGCAAAATTGATTCTTCAGAAGAATAGCAGACTAAGGCATGGGAGTATGCATCAATGTAAACAATGGCTTTGTGGTTCAAAAACACACTTAATATGGAATTTAATCTGGAAACTATTTATGGACTATAATTCTACACATGGATTTATATTGCATCAAAAGTGTGGGTTTTTTTCAATATAAGTCATTCAAGTATTTATTTTAGTAAGGATAGGACTTGATTATGATAGAAATTTCTCTTATTTTGATTGATGATTCTTATTATATCTTTGCTAATTAATTATTGATTTAATTTTAGTAATAGTTAAAACTGATTATCTTTATATGTAGTATTAATCTAATACTACTTTGAAAATTCTTGTCAATTTTATACAGCCTGTAAATCTATTTTTATTTATTTTTCTACCTGGTTGTATTTTTTAAATAAGTTAAAATAAAATGGAAAATAAATAGTCTATGGTAATGGCTTATGGTAGTATTATTTCTCAAGGTTGCTTATGCTTATTCAGAGAATAGGGACATATATTACAATGCTATTGAAGCTATACATGTTTCTCAAATACTGTAATTAATATTGCATTGTAATTAACATTACCTCTATGCCTTTTTAGATAGCTTCTCTTTTGCATTTTTCCTGCTTTCTGTGTCTCCTGCTTTACAAATCTGCATAAATAAACCACAAAGCTTCTGATTCAGACTTCCAACTCCTCTGTCCATATAATAATAATAAAAAGAAGAAAGCTTGGATAATTGATGTGGCAATACCAGGGGACAGTAAAATAGAAGACAAAGAATGGGAGAAGATCACAAAGTATCAAGAACTGAAAATCGAAGTGAAAAGATTATGTCATAAACTAGCTGTGTTGGTCCTAGTGGTTTTTTGCATACTTGGTGTTATATCAAAAAATCTTGGAAGATACTTAGAAAATCTGTACATTTGGCAAAATTTCCATCTGTCAATTACAAAAGGCCACAATGCTTGGATACATTACAATTCCCTAGGTTTTTGAGAAGAATATGATGTCTATGAAGGTCAACACCAGCTAAAGAACTAGCTGTTATTTCACATTGTTGTATATATAGTAATAGTAATAATAATAATACATTAAACTTGTATGCAACTCTCAATGACTTACAACAATAATTTGATACATTTCTCAAAGCAAATATTACTGAATTTGGGCAACCGGAGTATATATTGTACACATATTACATATGATGTTGATGATCTGCCAAATTGTATTTATCACCGTCTTTCTAAAAATAGTTTATATATTCTTGCGAGCAGCTGTTGATGGTGAATATTCCTGTGGCACCATGACTGATATAATACTGTACTACTAAAATATTGAGTTCCTGCGCTGAAACTCCAGACTAACTCCAGACTAATCCAAACTGAAGAATTGTTCTGTCAAAGCAGCCCTTCAGAATCTTTTATAGGACAGATTTGCCAACTACATTTCAACACACACACATGCATTACAATTCTCTTCTGTCTAGTATCTTTACAGAGGTAGTGACTACTATGCTGTTTATATGAATAGATAGTTCCCTATCAAAACATGTTACATACTGAAAATATAGTATTTCTAAGAATTATTGTAAAGCAATTGTAAATCTTTTAGTATAAATATCTATGGTGAAGCTGCATGTCACTAAAAGTTTTTAAATCTGAACAGAGGTTTTTCAGCCATAATATAGCAGAAGAAGCAACAGTCAAACATGTCTTTTAAAAAATTAAGGGCTTGTAAAGGACTACCCCTTGAAATGCTTGAGAAATATTTAATAATATAAACTGGTGACTTTTGGGATGAAATGGCTGCTTCACACATTGAAGCCATAATTGTAGCTTGATTTGAGGTTAAATGATAAAAGAGCCTAACCATTGACATTGATGTGTGAGCCCAGCCAAATGCAGCTTTTACTCAATAAGTTAAGAGGGACCACTGTTAGGATGCAACTGTTTTATTTTCCATTGCAAAAGCTTGGAACGAAAAAGGTTTTAAAATAGATCTGATTTGACTATGAATACAAGTCTTGTTTTACTTGACTAATAGTAAATAATAGGGTGCATATATTTTTCAATTATAGTAGTAAAATTATGATGGCATCCTACATACACTATGAGGAAGCTGTTGCATGACTAAGAAAAAACATAATCCCCATTAACAACCAATACATGAAGCTGATATGTGAACCAGAATTAAAATATATGCAGGCTTTAAGAACTTTGGAAAAGAAAAACAAGACTAAAATATAGTTAGGGTTTTGCTAGTTGCCTTATTTTATTAGCTGTAATATAGCTGTTGAATTTGTATACAATATTAATAATATATATTTCCTTTTATATTATTGCCAGTTATAATTTCTTTTTATTTTATTAAAAGTTAAAGATTAACTGTTAAGGACTGATTTCAAGGGGGCAAGGGTAAATGTCATAAAACCCCATAAGAAAACAAGAATAATGTTTTCTTGAGTATTTTTCTGTAATAATCTAGTCTGGACTGCTTTTCTTTACACATATTGCTTTTTAGGTCAAGATTCAGAGCAATACTGAGTTTACTATTGTGCCCTGGTCAGATTAAATCCAGGCAACTTGAACTTGGTTTAAATAATTTAAATTACCAAGAAAAATGAACCAAATAATTTATGTCGGATAATTATGTTCATTTTCTAACAAATAGCGATCCTAATTAAAAACATACCAAGTTATAGAGTTTATGCATAATTTTAAACCTCCAGCAATGTAGTTTACAAAACTTTGCAACAAGGAATTTATATTTTAAGAAAAAAACAATTGTAAATTGGCTTTAGACATATAAAAAATAATTTACTCAAAACTTAACTTTGGTGACAGTATGGCAATAAAACAGACAGATGATTCTGTTGGGAAGTGGGGTTATAAAAATGTGAGGCTTGTCTTTCTTTTGGTAAACATATCAGAAGTAAGTTGATTGACTTGAAAACTGAAACCAAAATCATTCTTTCAGTTAAAGAACCATAATCATCCTGTAGGGGTCTGGCCACAATGGTCACTATTTCCCTGGAGTTGAATCCAATCATATAGAAACCAGTTACTAAACATAGTTTCTCCTTTCCTTATTTTTTCAGCAGCTTTTTAAGTCCATTTAATCATTCATAACAACCTGGAGAATTTCTGTCTTTTAGAATGGATTGAGATTTAGTGAAGGGGTCTATTGCTGAAAGAGGAACTTCAGGTAACAAAAAGCCCTTTCTGTGATATGAACTACCTTCATTTAAGAGTATAGGCCTACAGTGCTTAAAACTTTCACTCTGAGGCCTACTCTGCCTTTTGATTTCACCTTCTTGGACAAGAGGGATGCCTCTAGTGAATGGGGCCCCTGGGTAAGAACCAAATGAATAAGGGAGTCTAGAGCTCCCCCACATAAACTCCCATTGTCACAATTGTAACACATAGACAGCAGACACCCACTGTGGGTTTTAATTTAAATGGTCTGAATAGTCAAAGCTGTTTTCATTCAGGTGGGGGGGGTTTTGTCCCAATCCATGGTAGTGAATAATAGATTGGAAATCATCATGGTGTCTAGTCACCTCATGTTTTTCACAGTATATGTGCCTTATGCATCCATCAACTTCATTTTTTTCATTTAGCTTTTACAGAGAAAAGTCATAACTACAGGAAACTACTTTGACATGCCAAGTGAGATTGTTCCCTCAAACCCCACCCCCCACCCCCATAAAAAAATCCCTGGAGATCTCCTCAGGCTAAATGAATGTTCTGAAATCATCACTTATCAACATAACAGAGTTTTCAGGAAATTGCCTCTGCACATCTCTTTTCTTGTCTCAATAGAGATAACAAAACCAAATACTTGAAAAAGATGGGAGCAGGACAGTTCAAGTAGAAGCCTTAAGGAGGTCTGGCAAAATTTCATCCTGTCCCTTTCCCATCTCTTCCCCCGCCCCGATCAACATCTTTTAAAAATTTAATGGGGAAAATAATTTCCTATTGCATTATTTTTTAATTTTAATATTAATAATTAAAAATAATATTTGCACTGCGATGAATTGCATTTTATAGATTATACATTAATTTTATGTAAGACACAAAATATTTAATAATATGCAGGCTACAAACTATGCATTAAATTTAAAACGCAAAGAACAGAAAGCAGAGAAAGAAGCCACTAAAGTTGCCTATTTATAAATCCATGCAGTGGTACAATGCTTTCCATATTTCCCATCACATTTTTAGCACAACTCAACAATAACATCATAACAATGGAACCATTGGCAAAACAATCTAGATGTCATTTTTATCCATTATTTTTTAATGCCAAAACAGTATTGAATCATAAACAGGAGCCAGGAAAATAGACCCATTAAGCAAAAAATAAAAAGTATTCTTTCCCTCTCTACTCCTATACCAATCCTGCAGAAGCTAGCACAAGGAAAAGTGAAAGAAATGCTCGTCTTTTTCAAACAGCATCTTCAGCCTGAAGCATTTGAATTATTTTCCAAGGTTTGACCTGCAATTTGGGTAAGATACGATCTGAATATTACGGTAACCTTATGTTTTCCTCAGATAATTACAGCATATTTTTTTTCCAGAGGGACAGACACGGGGATTAGAAACCTTCTCTCAAAAATACATTCAGTGAGATTTTCCTCCAGTTTTAACCCCAGAGACTGGGAGGCACCTCAAAACAAGAAACGGATCCAGGAGCTCGAGCCTGTTTATGGGTCGCCCCCGACCCCCAAGTATTGCAAACCACGGTCAAAGCCCCACATCAGAGCAACCAAGCACTACTTCTGGAAACTAACTCCACGGGAGTTGTTTATACAATTAGGCTCGGAAGGCCCCCCAAATCCCACACTTAAAGAGACCGAGAAGTCGTCTGCCCGCAGACACGTCCGTACGAACCGCCCCGCTAGTTGGGTCACCCCGATTCCTCGCAGCGCCCCTTTCTTCACCTGAGATTTGTAGGCAGATGTCGCGCCTGGGGGCTCGGGGGGTCTGCTCCTCTACTTCGCCCAAGATCGGCAGGGTGGCGGAGCTCCGAGTTTTCTTGAATGCCGGCGGTGCCGTGGCCGGCAGAGTAGCCGGGGCCGAGTGTCTTCGGGTCCCCACCCCCGAAGTCTTCCGCTTCATGGCGGCGGTGGTAGCGAGGAGACGGCGGCGGCGGCGGCGGCTGCAGGGCACCCGGGCTCATCCCCGCCGCCTCACCCCCAGTAGGGGTATAAGCAGCCCAACGGGAGCCAAAGCAGGAGGAGGAGCAGCACCGGCAGGAGGAGGAGGAGGAGGAGGAAGAGGAGGGAAGGCAACTGCGGCCGCTTTCTGAAGCGCCGCCCCCCCCGCCCCCCTCAGCTGCTCCCAACCTGCCACTTGCAGCCGCTGCTCCCGCTCTCAGGCAGCGCTCCCTCTTCGGCTTCCCCTCCCACTCGCTCCTCATTGGGCCGGGCCAGTGTGAGGTCACAATCGCAGAGCCTCTGACGGAGTGATGTCATAGCGATACACCTGAGCACCTGCGTCACAAAGGCGAACTAATCCTGAGAGTGCCTGCACCGCGGCTCTATTCTTCACTGCCGAAAGGAAATTGCAAAAAGGACCACTTCATTTATCAAGGCGTTGCAACCTCCAACCCCAGCCCCAGCCCCGCCTGACATATGTAATATCTTCTGTTGTGAGAGGTTGGCCCCGTGTCTTAAAACCCAAATATAACAAGGAAAAAATGTGAATAATTCCACTTCAAGCTTGCTTCAAGCTTGTCATTTCCGTTGCTTCAAGCTTGTCATTTCTAAAGTGATAAAATGTATTGAGCCTTTGTAATAACATACCACACAAAAAGTTAAACATAGTATGGGAGGCACAGTTAATATTTTATTTTTGTTGCCTGTCTGGACTGCAGAAACAAAGAAGTTGTTACACATCAGGAAAGCCCCGATTCACTAGATGAGTCTCTTCCATATGGTAGCAGACAGTATATTAAAATCGACTTCTATAGAAGAACTAGGATCGTAGGTTTATTTTATGCATGTTACTTTGCAGGAATTAGCATGGAATTGATGAATAATTTCCAGGAAATTGTTGAATTCCATGGCTATCACAAGAGGAGAGCCTTCAGCTGGTTTATATCTTGATTCCTGGCATGCTTGTACTGAATAGTTAAAATAAGCACGACTGTGAATTTCTTGATTTTACGTTTATTAAATTGCTTTAAATTTTGCAGATAGGCAGAGAACCAGATTGGCAACTGAAAACTGATTAAAAATCAACAAAATAATAAATTGACTAGTAATGATAGGATACATGCACACATAGCCATGTTTGCTCAATCTCTCACTGAAAACAATCCCAGCAGCTGTCTTTTGAAAAATTCTGCCAGTCCAATAAAACTAGATGGGAAATTTGAATAATTCTAGTTTCCCTTGCTTGGAGCTACATCTGCTGATGACTACATAGATGTAAGGAAAGAGCAATTAGAAAAGTACAGTATAAGGCAAACTGTTTCTTAACACACCTCATAATTTGCATGGAGTTTTTGCATCGTGCATCTATAAAATGTTACCAGCTGTGCTCTTTGTTCTCAATTTTCCTGCCTATTTTGGGGGTTTGTGGAAATATTCATATACAGTACAGCTACTTACTGTTGTGGCCTCCCTTTGGGGGATGTCTGCCATCTGCTGGATATTCACATTCTCACATTTCAAAGGCCATTTTTAATTCCTTATGTCCCTTACGAATTTTCATGGGCAAAGAAAATCAGGATGGTAGGACCTTAAGAAAGCAGCCACAAACAAAGTTCTTCAAATGACAGGTTTTGTTTTATTTATAGGCAAATTCCGGGGATTTTGAACTGTATTTTGTGGAACCCTAGGATTCCAAGAAAATTTGATAGGGTTGTCAGAGGTGAAGAGGAAAAACACTTTAATACAGCCAATTTTCTATAATTAAAACTTTACCACTTGATTCTCCAGGATTATTATTATCATTATCATCACCATCATTATTATTGTTATCATTATTAACAATAACGATAACAATAAAACAGGTTCTGTGGCCTGAAAAACTTTGAGCTCTTTGGTTAATTTGTTAAAACCAAAAAGGAATCATGCAGAATTGTAAAAAGTTAACATTTCTTGCAACATAATTCGGTGTGTATTGATGTACTCCACAGAACTTTCTGTGGAGTACACACACACAGGAAAGTCATATACAGGGAGTGGAGATGAAAGAGCTGAAAAAAAAAAGCCTCTGAAATTTCTATCTGGCCAGTCATAACAGTGATCAGTCGTACCTTACCCATAGCTATGTTTTTCCTACAGCAAGTCTGACATCTAGATGATCCCATAAACTCTCACTCCTATAAGCTGCTTTTCTACTCTTGGTCACCAGATCTTTCCAATCAGTTGCAGAATGGTATTCTGTTCTAGTTCCCAAGATTTGTTCCATTGGTGGTACTGAGTGAAGAACTGCCATGTGACATAGTACTGATGTTTCATTATGGTGGTCATGGATGGGGAGGTGTTCCTGGGAGGAATGAGTGTATATGAAGAGTATTCCTAGCAGGGTCACCCAAGGTGTAAAACCCATCTCAGTTGCCCGGCTAAAACAAGCAGGAAGCTATATCGGGCAGCAGCAATATCGGAAGGTGCTATAGGCAGGTGATCATTTTAATGGCAACGGTAAAGGCATCACTTTATATTATGCGGAAAAAGGCAATGGTAAATCATTCCTGCATTTTTTTTCCAAGAAAACCACATTGGTAGAAAGTATAAAATGATTTATGAGATAGTCTTGGACTGGGTGGCATTCAACATGCTGCTGAGGAAGAGTTGAGGATCTTTCAGAGTTCTAATAATATAGCGATATCATGATGTCATTGCGATGATTTGTTGATGTTGTCATACAGAAAAAGAAAATCCAAAGCCCGCAAGGTCAGAATTACATTGGGAAAATGGAAGGTAAGAAGTGCGAAGATGGGAAAGCTCAACCCAGTGAAAGATTAAATGAAATGACCACAAATCTTAGACATCAGTGAAGTGAGATGGAGCTACCATGTGATCATAAGAATTGACATCAACATAATGTTAAAGAAACGAGAAAGAATAGACACAAATTATTGTTATGGAGAAGAGACTAATACATTTAAGATATATATGCTGAGGTGCCATTGACAGAAAATGATTGAATAGTGATAAAAATATTTGTTCTGAGTGGGATTACACATTAAATGTTTCAGCGTATATTTTGGGAATATACGTCAAACCTTTATTTGTAATGCTCAAACATCAGACAAGAGCTAATACAGCATGGTGGAGTGGTTACAGAACTGGACCAGAAGCTGGGAAATGCATCTTCAACCATGGAAATCACTGTGTCTCAGCCCAATCTACTGCATAGGATTGTGATTAGAAAAATATAAAGCAGAATATAAACCCAAGAAATAAATACACTATCAAGCCTCGTGGAAATTAATCTTTAGAGTAGAGTATTTGAGGACTGTGTGGAATAATGGTATTGTAAACCATAGATCAAATTTATCCACGATTTACTGTTGGGTAAACCCCCAACATTTTTTTACTGTTTATAAAACTGATCATGTCCCTTACATTTACTACTTGGTAAAGGTTAAATTACATAAATTACATAAAGTACGTTGTTAGAAAAAATAGGCTAAAAGTCCTCTGTAAAATTTGTCTATTGCTATTTTTTTCAGGGGGGAGGGAGGAGAGGATTACAATATATCATAAGAAACAATCTTTTAATAAAATCTTATTACTGGCTAGAGTAGTTGGCAGGTATGAAAATTGCTAGTTATAGAATACATGTATAAATGTGCGTTTTGTCTTAACAGTGATTATGTTCCAATTCTGCACTGATTTTTAAATAGTTGCCAATGTCAGGCTAAATAAAACACTAAATCCACATATTATATACATTTTGCATTTGCAGTTTTTCGTTATGTCTTAATAAATAATCTTAGAATATCAAAGCTGGAGAATCTATCATCCTCTATAATTAATAATAGTTTTAACCAATATTTCTCAACTAGAACTCCTGGTGGTACCAAGGAGCATTATAAGTGGCCCTCGGCATACAATCACAATTGAACTCAACATTTCAGTTGTTAAGCAAGGCAGTTGTTAAGTGAGTCACATCCCACATTATGACCTTTTTTGCCACAGTTGTCAAGCAAACATAGCCGTTGTTAAGTAAACCAGGCAGTTATTAAGTGAATCTGGCTTCCCCCGTTGACTTTGCTTGTTGGAAGCTAGCTGGGAAAGTTACAAATGGTGATCACATGACCCAGACAAGGCAACTGTCATAAATACATGCCAATTGCCAAGTGCCCAAATTTTGATCACATGATCATGGGGATGCGGCAACGGTTGTAAGTGTGAAAACTGGTCATAAGTCATTTTTTTTCAATGCATTTGCAATTTTGAATGGTTACTAAACAAATGGTTGTAAATCAAGGACTACCTGTATTGTGCTGAGGACTTCTGATTAACTGTACGTTAACAACACTCACATGATTATAATTTTACCACCTCTGCAATATATAATTGATCTTTCCTTTTCCGAACTCTTGGGATCAAAGTGATCAAAAGTTGAAAACTATAATCTGAAACACATTAGTTGAGTGTAACACTGATTATTCTGTTGCATGCACCTTAACAAAATACTGCAGAAAAAATTACTGGTAACTTTTAATTCAAGATCAGTGGGGTGTCAAGACTAAAAATGAAGATTACCCAGTCAGTAGTCTACAATGAAATTAATTCTCTAAGTTATTTTTCCTCAGTTAGCTTCTAGTTTACAGACTTCAGAACAATATACATGCCACTTTGGCTTCCAAGAAAGCAATTATAGACAATTAAAGTTTGCATTTTTGTTTTGATCTGAAGTCTTGTTTTAATTAAACACTGAAGAGGCAAAAAGACCAATTGTTATCCATGCGTTTCAGTCATTAACAGAAAACAGTTAATTTTAAGTGGAATAGTATGAAATAAACTGAAAGACTCCATAAAATCATTACTTTTCTGCAGCAGGTTTAATGATTTGTTTTCTTGTTAGGTGCGTTGTTGTGTCTTGAGCACAATATTAAGTTTAAAGGTTATTTTTTTGGCGTGTAAAAATCTATTCTGGAGCTATTTCTGTTTTATCAGTTTCACAGTAACCTCATTAGGAGTGAATTGCCACAATGGTCGGCTGATATATATCACTTGTCTTGGCAGATGTATTTTTCTTCTAAAAATTCATATATCAATAATCTGAGATCTGTAGGTAAAATCTACTGTTTCAACTCCAGCAAGCTGCAAAACAGTATTAATGGGGACATGGTCCAACCTGTTTTGGTCAAGGTGCACAAAGTGAATCTCATCACCTGGAACAAATGGGAAATAAATAATATTAACACTTTCATCTCCACAAACACAGGTTCAGCAGCAGCATTTTATCTAGCCAATATGGACTACAGATTGTCCTCAACTTGCAACCATAATGTTCGAAGTTACAATGGCACTAAAAAAGTGACTTATGATCGGTTTCACACTTGCAACCACTGCAGCATCCCCATGGTCATGTGATCAAAATTGGAGCAGTTGGCAATTCACACGTATTTATGAGAGTTGCACTATCCTGGGATTATGTATTCCACATCTGTAACCTTTCCAGCTGGTTTCCAACAAGCAAAGAAAATGGGGGAAGCCAGATTCATTTAACAACCTCAGGATGCATTTAACAACTGCTGTGATTTGCTTAACAAGTGTGCCAGAAAAGTCATAAAATGGGACCTGACTCACTTAACAGGTGCCTTGCTTATCCATGGAAATTTTGGACTCAAGTATAGTTGTATGTCGAGGACTACCTGTATATTCCCTGAGCACTTCATCTCGACAAAATATCCTTTTTATCAAGAAGTCCTATTGTTATGCTTGGGAATAAGGATAGAAAGGAGCTGTTGTTGTATCAGTATAAAGATCATTGAATTGGTTGTGATTAAAAAAAGCTTTTTTTAAAAAGTAAAAATGTCAAATAGAGCTTTTCATCTGATAACTGGCGATATGTAATCCTCTTGTGTATGTGCACAGACACACACGTACACAGAGGGAAAAAGAGAGAGCGAGAGCTGATTTGCCACTTTCTTCTGGATTTATTTTTTTTCCAGTTCCCCTTTTTAGCCTACAGGCCAAGAGGTTCCTAGTAGTCTCCTATCCAAGTACTAACTAGATCATAGTCTGCTTAGATTTTTAAGATCAGCAAGATCGTTTATGTTGTTACCCATTTGGCCGTTGACTAACAATGAACGTAGAAAATTCTGATGGATGAAAATGCATCAGTCAAGTCAGGAAGAGGATTATGTCCATGTGCCATGCAAACGCAGGAGCAAGTAATGCATTAAATAGAGGCTACCACCACCACAAACCGCCCTGCATTATAAACGTGTTTGTGCCAATATAACCAGCTTCTTTCTGTAGCAACTCATTAGTGTAAGAAGAGGCAGAATCTGGGGATGGACTGAAGAGTCCTTATATTCTCACAAGTCCACTCTGGAGTTGTTATGCTTCTACAAGCAATCCAAGTCCAGCCTCCCCTTAAATTCCGTTAACTAGTGCCAATTTAGTGCTGATGATTAGTTAACTAAATTGTGTACAGATTTGAGCAATAAATCTTCTTAACTGGCATTTAATACGTGGTCCCGATTCTTCTCACATGACAGGCCTTATAGATGGTATGATCAACTTTCTATCAGGATTTAAACTCACAGGCGTATGCTTTGATGACTATAAAATAGATTGCCTAGCCAACAAAAAGCTCTATTTATCTAATTTAGTTACTTTACCTGGTCCCAAAATGAAAGTGCCTCCCTGCTGAGCTGGATCACCCTGAAAATCAAATGCTGGGCTTGTCATTGCCCTCCACATGCTTTTAATGCTTCCTGATAACAAACTGGATTTAACATGAGGGCTGTGCACTGTAAACGATAGCAGAAGAGGAAGTTTATTTGGCAAAAAGCATACATTAGCTCTTTTGTCATTATAAATACCATAGGCTACAGTCCTCTGGGCAGTTACTAGCAACCAGTTCCAGGAAGATCAGATCTAAGTTCAAAGGAAAGGAATGTGCTTTGGATCAGTGGCCCCCAACCTTTTGGGCACCAGGGATCAGTTCCATGGAGATATGTTTTTTTGCAGACAGGAGGGGGCGTAGTTTCGTGTGCTGCCTGCCTCCTGTGGATGGGGCTTCGCTTGTTTGCGTGGCCTGGTTTCTGGCATGCCACGGCCTGGGGATTGGGGATCCCTGCTTTAAATCAAAGTACGTTGGATTATAACATCCTACGTGAGAAACATTTCTGCATGATTTTTCACTGTCTAGGACAGGGCTGTCAAACTCGCGGCTTGGATGTGTCATGCGCTGGCCACGCCCACACCCGGTTTAGCGAAGTGGGAAAAAGTCACAATATGTCATGTGATGCCACAGTGACGACACAAGTTTGACACCCCTGGTCTAGGATATTCCACAGCTGGAGAATATATTCAGGTTTGAATCAAAATCAGTTGCAGTTTAGTAAAACAGCAAACTCCTAAGGAATATGATGAACTTTTCTTCAGTAGATGCCTGTTATAGATCAGTATTTCTCAACCTTGGCAGCTCTAAGATGGGTGGACTTCAACTTCCAGAATTCCCCAGCTAATTTTGCTATAGGACAGACTAGACAACCACCTGACAGAGATGCTTTCATTTGGATTCCTACACTGAGCAGGAGGTTATACAATGGCCATAATGGCCCCTCCAATTCTATAAACAAATGAGATTGGAATGGTATTCCTGATTTTGCATGTACGTAAAACAAAGTACAGTACTTTGTATACTGAAAGTACAGTTTCAGTTTACATATCATTAGGTAAAATATATTAGTAGTTTCTGATAATGAAAGTCAGCAGCACAACCCACCTGCTGAGCTGGAGGATTCCCCTCTTTTCATGCCAAGAATTTTATAAATTTCTCTTCGTGGATCTACATATATTTCATGAGGGTAACCTGTCAGATTACAAAACGGCTGCAAACAATATATGTTAAATACCAATGTAATACACAATACAGTTCTATTTTTGAAAGCCAGTGGTGCAATCCTGTCAGTCTTGCCTTTAATTAAGTCCCATTCCACTGAGCAGAATTTTCTTCCAATTAAACATATTTAATCTGGGCTTTGGCAGCTCTAAGTATACACAATGGAAGTACCTCCTCCTAAAAAGAATGGGGATAATTTCCAGGAATTTGGAAAGAAGTCTTGAAAACAGATTTTGTGCCCATCTTATTTAAGCAGTCTTATTTATATAGGGATATACACACATGTACATATAGTATATATGTGTGAATGTGTTTATTGGTGGACAAGCTTAGAGGTACAAATACTGAAACAAAAGAGCTGCATTTACAACAATCTCAACAGAATAAACTGGATTTTTAATTACACTTACCCGAATGTGATGATGTGCTGATTGCCCAATAACCACAAGTCTAACATTTGCATCCTAAAGCAAAAAAACCAAAAAAATATTGATCTTAAAATTGTCCAATACTTAACAACTCAATCTCTGTGCCAAACTAAAAATTAGATTCGTGTAAATCTATGAAGCAATTTTTGCTTTAACAAAAGCTTGGCGTTCTTTAAAGCAACTTCATAAAATGGCATGGCCTCTACTTTTAAATAACTGAGTGGAGCAGCTGTATCACTTAACTACAGGAAATGAGCTCCTGTACATATGCAGCAGCCCTTGTCCCACTGAGAAAAGCATCTGAAGCAATTTTTAACAAAAAGCAATGGGTCTCCACATCTATGCCCCGACAACAGAGGGCAGATCAAGTTACTTCTCAGGATGAAGCATTCCGTTTTATATAGCAATACCAGAAACCTGGACTCCATAGCAGGCATCATGTAATTAAAGACCTAGTGTTTGCATTGCATAATATATTAAGTTAAATTCTGGTAGAATACTTGTTTTGGCATAGCAGACTGTATGAATTTAGCTCCTGTGGTTATTTGATAATTCAATTAATTGTGCAAACCCAGACAGGTTAACTCAGGTTAACCCAATAACTGTGTCAGGATGAGGTTGAGACCAGCCTATCACTCTAATATTAACTGTTTTTTAGGAATTTACAATAAATTTCCATTAGTGGAGATAGCAATCTAAAATCATTTAAGGCAGGATATCTGAGTTAATTGTATATTACTGATTATATACTATTAATACTTTAGAATGGTTATTTGAATATTAGCCATTTAGTGATAATTAAATCAACATCCCCATGACAAAATCAAAGTGAGTCATTGTTTGTTAGTGCCAGAGGCTGTAAAAACTTGAGATAGTATTAACAACTTTTATTACAGAGCTCCTTAGGAAATGGATACGGCCCTCTGCAGTGTTCATTCTGCCACTTCTGCCCAATCTCCTTGTTGAAAAGCAACCTGTTGCAACAAGCATTAAATTAGAACTAGAACTGTCTAAGATACTGGGGATCTTAGTTTTCTTTGTTAAAATGAATTCTTAGAGGTTTATCAAGGGATTTAAAATCATCATTACTGTAAATAATAGGAATGGCTAAGCAATGTTTTCAAATAGGTAGCATGTTAGAATATTTAAAAGGCTTGGATTTTAACTGTTACCTAATTTGAAAAATATCTCAAAACCAACTGGCAAAACTGAAATGCCATCCCATCATCTATTTAACTACCAAGGCAGGGCAATTTTCAAAAACATCTGAGATACCTATGGGAAAATCCAGTCTTTAAACCCGCTAGTTGTTTCCAAACCATTTAGGCCCTTAACAATTAAGTGTGCTATAAACTAACCAGGAGCCAGTGTAACTGTAAGTATCTTTCATATACCTGATTTCAAAGTCTATGCAATCTTCAAAGGCTCTATATATTTCCACATCTACTGGGGTTTAGTGACCTCAAAGGTCTACAATCTTCAGATAGGCAATTATGATTCTTTAAGGAGAGATTAGCTGAGGCAGATGACATTTCCATAGTGGATAATTAACTAAATCACATACCAATGGATTTTCTCCAAATCTGTATAACCTGACAATAATTACTTCTATAGTACACTGTATTAATCAACATCTTAAATTATACAGTATTTCAAAGGCTGAGGATCTTGAACATGCACTTCTAAGATTAAAATATAGCTGCATTTTCTTGGGAGTCAACATCAATAAACAACCCCAGGTAATCATTTTTTTTTCTAAAACACACAATACATATATGAAAACAACTTCAAAGTATGTAATTTTAGGGAGACTGCAAACTTTTGTGTTAGTAACCATATTATATAGATAACTTTTACTTGCACTTACTTGCAAAAATTTCTTGGGAATTTTGCCTAGATCCTCCACATATTCTTTACAGACATAGCACAAAAAATGCTGGGGGAAAAAACAATGGGTGTCAAATCATACATTTGCAAGATGACCTTCTGTTTACTGGAGTCTGTTTGATTTGTTCCTGTGTGTTGAATTCATAAACAGGATACCACAGAGCAATAAATAAATGTTCTACAACATTCAAGCACAGTCCTGACCCAATTTATCAACTTTCCTGTCTAAATTACAAAGAGGTGTGTTTACAAAACAATCTAAGCCACAAGCAACGGTGGCCGGTTGACAGAACAGGCACAGCCTTAGTGTGATCGCTTTGCTTCTACTTTTGTTTGAACCATTCCCGAATTAAGTTAAATTAAGTAACTTAGCAGTGGCTCGCGCGTTTGGAGGATGCACATGCTTATTCGGAAGTAGGCCGCGAGCGATTAATAAAAGAGAAATCGGTCACGTCTGCGGGAAACCCCTTGCCCTGGGCGAAATACCCCGTCGCCCCCCAAAGTTTAGCCCAGCTCAATCTCCAAACAGCTACGCAGAATACCATCATCTTACTTGCAGGACTTATCCGTCCGATCTCTCGGGTTGTCAGTCATAATGGGCTAAACTTTACTAATAGAAATCCAAGATGCCTGTTTACAAACCAAAGATTGGCCACACTATAGCTTACAGGAACGCTTCAATCAACTTGGAAGCTGCAACTACGATGTCAGTCTCCATCTGGCTTGTTACAACCAGGCCCGTGGGGGAGGTGGTGGTGGTGGTGGTGGGGGCTCTCTCTCACCCGCAAGAAGATCACGATCGTCTTCTGTTCCTTGTAAAGAGCCCCAAAGGGGATCCCGTTCCCCACCTCGTCCTCCACCAAGCGCCGAGCGGCGACTGGCAATTCCACGGGGTCTTCCCGGGCGCGCTGCCAATCGGTTCGAGCGCCGATTTGCTCCGTGACCGGATCTGCCATGCTGCAACGCACCCAACCCAAATCGATCCCGGCTAACGGAGTCAAGAGGGATGTGCGGATTCCGAGGGAGGGGTTTTCTTTCCCGTTGCGGGATGAGCTCCTCCTCCGGTGAAAGCCACAGAAGCGCTTAAAGGAGGGAGAGGTTAAAAAAAACAAAAAAAAAGGATTATTTGGAAGTTTCCTCGATGCCGGAAGAGTACTCGGAGCAGTCAGATCGGATCTGACTATACTGGTCTTTCGAGCAGCGAGGCTTTATTGTTTAGAGCAGGGGTATCCAGCCTTGGTAAGTTTAAGACTTCTGGACTTCAACTCCCAGAATTCCCCAGCCGGCCAATGGGAATTCTGGGAGTTGAAGTTCACAAGTCGCAAACTTCTCAAGATTGGCTACCCTTAGGCTCTTCCGTATTGCCCTTGTTTTTTCCCTTTTCTTTTCGGATTTCTTCCAGTGATTTTCCTCTCGAACGGCCATAAAAGACGACAAGAGCGCTCTCAAGGAAGGCAGCTGTTTCTGCATATATCACATAGTCTCAGAATGGTGATCCTATTTAGTGGAACAGCCCGCCTCCTGGAATCATGAGTGCTTCCACCCTGGAGGTTTTCAAGAAAGGTTTGCAGACCCTTTTTTTCTGGAATCGTATCAGGATACTTGTATTGGGCAGGGGGTTGGACTCGAAGACCTTTAAAGTCTTCTCCAATCTATGGTTCTAAGCTCAGGAGTCTGAGAATCCGCCTTCCAATCCTGAGAATGTGCCTGTCCTCGCTGCTGAACTAAAGTGTAATAATCCAAGCCTAAGGAAGGCTACTAATAATGACGTTTTAATAGGCTTTAATAATACGCTTTGTTTGGGTTGAGACCTTTGTGAAGCTAACAGTGGGTTAGGAAACAACATGTGCTTTAGAACCCATCCAATTGTGGCATATATTTGGATTTATATTTAAATATATTTTTCATGCTACTTCTTTATGTTTAACAAGACCTGAGACCTTATTTAAGCAAGTACTGCCTTAGAGTATGCTTGGTTGTGATTTAAGATTGTCTTTAGGGTATATGGGAAGTATATTCTCTTATGAATGACACCATATCTACAAGAATTTTGTTTTCTAGGACAAATTAGATCCACTGCCATTGGTTGTGTTTGCTTCCCAAGTGACTTGTAATTTAGACTTCCCATTTTGATCCCATTTTGATGACTCTAATTTCCATCACCTTTACCCAGCAGGTTGGCCAAAATAACTCTAATTCAGGAATTGCTATCTGTGTGGAATTTGTACGCTCATTTTTATAGTCCTCAGGGCTCCATGGAATCCTATTCTCAAAATTGGGCAATAAATAACTGCTTTTCAGTAGTGCTACTGTCCATATTATTACTAAAAGACGGAGGGGAGAGCAAGCTTCAAAATAGATGTGCTGAGTGTTTTTGAATGCCTGAAACCTGAAAACCAAAACACCAAAATGGAATTAAAATGGAATTTCAGTCTGGCCTTAAGCATGAAAGATAGTTAAGTGTCTTTGGGCTTGTCACTCTCTCAGTCCTTAGGAAGAAAGCAGTGGCAAATCACTTCCAAAAACTTTGCCAAGAAAACTGCATAGATTTGTCAATAAGTCATGACTGCTTGGAAGCCTCCCCTTGCCTACAGATATCCAGATATTGCTGGATAATTGCTCCTAGAAGGCAACTGTTTTTTTAAAAAGTGAAGATGGTGGCCATGAAGATACAATCACAGCTCTGCCCTTTTTGGTCTGTGAATCGAATGGATGATCTTCACTTAACCATCATGGGTGCCTTATTTACTTTTTTGTAATCATACCCCACAGACACCCCCATTACCATTACCATTAGTAATTCTGATGGCAAGCAGTTATGGTTCAGCTTTTGGAAAGCCATAGGTGCCCAGCCTTGTTCCCCTAAATTTGATTTAGGTTATGCAGAGCCAGTCTTTGACTTGAAGCTTTCTAGAGAGATTGAGATACTTCAGATACCTTCTGGGAGCCAGGAAATATCAACTGGCAGGGACTGAACAGCAAGCCTTCTCTGCCATAGCCCTGCCCTCTGGAGCATTTTCCCTCCAGAGATTAGGATGGGTCTGACCCCACTGGCTTTTCATTCACAAGGCCTTGAAGGTCTGGCTATGTGCCCAGGCCTGAGGCCACAAGTGAGTGAAGGGCCCCATTTCCTGGTTATGTTGATACCGATGGATTGTATCTCCTAATACCTATTTGTACGTTAAAAAAAATTGGTATTGTTTTGATTTTTAATTGTTTTTATGATTATTCATCACTCAGAGTCACAGGTCTACGCAAACTGATTGAATGAATATAAACAAACAAACAAACAAACAAATAAATATAAAGTAACTGGGACAAACTATAACTCTGATAGCTGAAAATTATGACTACTGTAATCTAACATATTTGGAAGATGCTAGTTTGAAAATGCTATCTAGGATTATAAAATGAAAGAGACTTTGATGAAATAAACAGAGTTGGTACTGGCTGTTTCCAATAGGGATATTGATGGTTGGAGAATGTGGAAAAATATCTTGCACCTTTATTGACTGGCCACTTGGTGTCAGAGATGCATTGTGCTCCCGTAGCTCATATACCAGCTTTCTGACAATTGGACCATTTGCTGATTGTAGCAATAGCTTTCACATTCATTTTGGAGATGATACTTGCCAACACGCTACCCTATCATTTTATTCTGATTTCCATTTTCTCTGACGCATCCTGCATGGCTCATCAGTTTCCATTTCTTTCTCTTACCTTCCTTTTTAAAAAAATCTGTATATCCCTGAATACTAAAAACAATACTAAGTATGCAGCTATCTGACAGGAAATGCTAATGAAAGATGTTTTGCCTCCCTTGGGGATTTTCCGCACTCTCATAATTAGGCCTGGATGAGGTAAAAAAAAAAATCCACCCAAACAGAAAAGACTTTTTCCCTGCTGAAATGGTAAACCCCATAATGAAAATATTGACTTTGACTATATTTCCCTTCAAAAATACCATCACTTCTGGTCAACGAACTGTAGAAAGTCCCCCCCCCCCCCAAGTTTCCATCTTTTGACTGAATCAGATTGTTTGCAAGTTTTTGAATGACAATAATATGAATCTGTGGCCATGTTGGATGGGAGAGTCTTTGCATTGCTTCATCTTAGGCACCAGTGACAATCCCTCCTGGAGAAAAGGCTCTTCACACGAATCATGCATCTCTCATTTGGACTGCTGCATGGACCACTGTATGAGACTGTCCTTAAAGATGACATGGAGGCTATAGCTGGTCCACAGTACAACAGCTTAAGCATTTAGGGAGGCATCTTGGTTTTCTCATATCACGCTGCTACTTTGGGAACTAAATTGTTCAGTTGGCTTCTGGGTGCAATTAATCTGGCTATCCTTCAGATTGCCTACTCCCAATTCTGATTGGTAAAATAGATTTTTTCTGAATGTTTTCATCAGTAGGGACTATAGGAAGTCCTTGTTGAACAACCACAATTGGACCCAGAGCTTGGATGTTAAATAAAGCAGTTGCAAAGTAAAGCCACAACTGTGTGCTTATGATGTTATTCATACTTTCCTTGGCTTTCCAGACCTTGCAAATGCGATGATTGGTCATAAAGGTTCTACTTCATCATTGTCATAACTGTAAATGGTTGTTAAATGAATACTACCAGTAGAGGGGTGGACTGTACTCCTCTTTTTTTTTCTTTTTGCACATCTATATCCTTTATTGTTTGATTTGTTGCATTCTTCTTAAATTTTTTTTAAAAAAATCTCCTTGGTTTCCCAATCTGCTTAAAACCTTTTAAAAATATTTTTTTCTTTTTGTAAATTGTATATCATTTTAAATGGTTAAATTTCTGTCTAAAATGTCTTAAAGAAGGTGAAACTCACCAGCTGTCAAAGTAAACTGTTTTGAAGATCTCTAATATCTCTAGTTAAATTGAACATTTCCAAATGTGATAAGAAAGTGACTTCAGCTGGTTTAGTGTTCTTATGAAAGGCTCTGCTTCTACTGAGAGCAGTGATGTCATCTCCTCAGCCATTGGCATTCAACCTGTTGGAGACTGCTGTTTTATCCATAACTCACACTGGAAGCCAGTTGCTGAGTTTGGGATGTTGTAGTGTTGTTAACTCTTGAATGGGCTATCTGCTTGATTGTTGTGTTTTATGTATCTCGATGTACAAGTATAGATGGTATAGCTTTGTTACTATTTATTATTAGTAATGGTATTGTTGTTGTCATAATGTTGTATTGTAAGCTGATTGTGGATGTTGAGTATGCACCTTGCTTAGAATCATTAATAATGAGCTCTATAGAAGCTCAGTAAATTAAATAAACAAACTGAAATGTTTAGGTTAAATTGGATGCTTTTCTGTATGTTACTGTCTTTCCCTAGTTAGTTTCTGATTAATCGTTCTCTAATAAATAGTTTTGATTAGGGCTTAGTAAGTTTGAGATTTAATTAGAAGCAAGCATCTTAACAGTGGTAACAAGGAGATTTTAATGTGGCCTCTATGGGAAAAACTGAGGAGTTAATCCAGACTCTGGGCACTGGCCAAAATATGTGGAGTAATTAGGCAGTTATTTTCTGGCTAATGAGATTGCTGATGGGGACCAGCAAAAAGCCCTGTTTCTCTCTGTATGTGTGTTTCAGTAATACATATGTTGTCATGAGAAGTTTGTTGTAGCCACAAGTGCCAGGGGACCAAAGTAAATGCTCCTGTCTGAGAATTGTACGTCCAAACTAAATATGATAATGTGATATTTCATTCTGTAATTGGAGAAAGGAAGAATAGTGAATTTAAATCAGAAAGTACTGCTGATTTTTTTTTTAAACCTCACAGAACATTGAACATTTGGAAATGTTCCAGAGGATATGTTGTGGAACAGATGTGTCTGTGAAATGGGGGATATTACTATCCAAAGTAAATTATTGGCTGAGGGGAATTTGATCTGGAATAAAAATATACAGACCGCAGCGGCTATGAAAACAGCAGTGAAAAATGCATAAGATGTTCAGTTAAAAAAAGACATTCTGTGGGAGCTGACAAGACCACATATCTAAAATTTAGAACAATGATTCTGAAGATTTTATAATTATGGACCATTAAGTTAACATTAGGAAAATTGGAGGGGGGGAGAAAACTCAATTAAACCAATATCCTTCTTTATTTAAGAGCATATAAGCTCATCTTTTTTGAATATGACAATGATTATTGCTGGATTTATATATCTTTTCCCATTCCCTCCATTTAAAAACAAATTGGGTATCAAAAACATAATCTTAAATTAATAATTCATATGCCATTTGCATTATATTATGTACCCTACATCATAATAACAATTCTTACTGCCAGTATGCTGACCAATAAGGTTCTTCAATAGAAATCTAAAGGGCTATAGATGAATGGATCTGAATGATGAAATTCCACTTTTAATTCTGCATCGTTATATTTTCTGTTGGGATTGTCTTTTGGGATTGCTTATATGCATTCACCGTTCCATTTAGCACAGCTTATTGCACATTCAGTTGACATATATTTGACACATTAACGATATTTGTAATCTATTCACTGTAGGAGATGGCCAGATAGAACCTGAAGGCATGGTCAAATACGTATCAGTTTGGAATCATTCCCACGAGAGTCCAGCCACCTCCTTCCCATGAATTCCATTGATTTATCTAGCACCAATTTGCCTTGATCGTTAGTAGATCAGATTCTTGTGTAGAGTCAACGTGTAAGAAAGTTGAAGTGCTTTGAACATAACTCTTGTTCCTATTTACTTGCACCTGACATTCACTACTGAACAGTTTTATGTATTCTAGTACTCTCATTTGAGGGAGGGGTGCCTTAAAGCCACCTTTGTCTACTGGCGACCTCCTGGACAACTCGTTGCAGTTTTCTTGGCAGAATTTCAGAACCAGTTTGCCATTGCCTCCTTCCTAGGATTGAGAAAGAGTGACTGACAAAAAGTTGCCCAGAACTGCAGTCTCCCGGTTCCTAACCTGATGCCTTAACCACTATACCAAACTGACTTCAGTTTGCTCTGTAGTATATTCCCATTGGCGTTAGTATTATCAGGTACAGGCTTTTCAGCCACAGATCCATTCTCTGAGAATGAACTGAGTACTGGAGCATGTGGGAAGATGGGGCTAAGGTACCAAAAGGTTCAGATATGAAATGGGCTTCCACCAGCGGGTTGTTGTTACTCACAGGGAGGTGTGGCAGAAATGGTGAACTGGTTCTTGCTAATTGACAGCATATATAAGGGCGGGGCTGAAGCACCAAAAAAGTTATTGACAGCTGTTGACATGTATGACCAGGTGAAACTCAGTTGGTGAAAGTGCTCTGGCCCATGAATGTGGTAAGGTTATGGCAGACCATTGAGTGGACATTTACAAATCACTGACTGTTTGTAAACTGTACTTCAAGAATCACTGGTTTAGAAAATTGAAAATGTGTTTTTGTTATTGAGAGCTGTACTCTGTTACAATCTGCAAGCATTAAATAACCATCTTTTCCAAGCATTTAGTTTGCAAGCATAACATGTGTTGGGATTTGTTTTACCTGAAATGAATTGGATTTTGTAAAGTGAGTTAAACATCAAGCATTATTGCTAATGTTCTCCTCTTTCATTACAGCATGTGATTAATTATTTTGCCTCAGTTTAATTGTTAGCTGCTCTGTTAAATTATTTTAGGACTGAAGAGCATGGTATTAACATTTGCAGTTAAAATAACTAGCCAACAAAGCAGTCATATACCATGCTTTTATAAATATAAAAGTATAGATTGTTATGTTCCTTCCCTATGCGAAATAATGGGAGGCAAGACAAAAAGACAGCTTTATTGTGGCCAGTAAAATATATGTTTGGAAAGAGATAAGGTCATACAGTCTTTTATATATTCTTAGCATTTCAGATCCTAGTTTTGTGGGAAACTATTCAAATGGGTCACACAGTCCGCCTTCCTAGTCTCTCAGAGCAGAGAGATACAGGTAGTTCTCGAGATAAGACGGCATTAGAACTGGAATTGCCACCTCTAACTGGTATTGTCGTAAAGTGTGATGTCACGTTACACTTACAAACAGCAATCAAGACAGTCCCAATTGTCGCCATAACTGCAAGACAAATGGGCCATTAAACAGGAAGTGGAGGGAATCCCAGCTAAAACACGTTGGGGTGCCGCAGAGGGTAGAGGAGACTGTGGGAGGTCCGGCAGAGGCGCTGCACAACATGAGGGTGCTACAATGCAGTGCAAGCTCAGGAAGGCTGGAGAAAGAGGGTGTGGGGTGAATGTGTGTGCGCGTGCAGGCAGGCCAGGGAAAGAGGTGGAAGAATGCATGCATGCATGAGTGCATGTGAGCAAGCCCAGGGAGGCGCTGGTGGGCTCATACTGGTATACAAGTGCAGGGAGGTTCAAGGAAGGAGGGGAGCTGGTGGAAATGAGTGAGCAATGGGGGGAAGGAGGGTGTGGTGCATGCAAGCGAATGAGTGAACAAAGAAAGACGGGGAGGGGATTAACTTTTAATGGGATTAACCCCATTAACTTTGCAGAGAACTTTGAGGATTGTAACAGTCACTAAATGAATGTTCATAAGTTGAAGACTATCTCTATTGTTTACAATATATGAAATCCTAAAGGAAAAATAAAATACATTGTAAAATATTTGGGAAAGAAGAGGGATAGGATGATTTTTCTTCTTTCTTTAACTTTCTCCACGCTTCACCTTACTGTTCTTAAGGAGAACCAGCCATGGAAACAGGACCTTTCACACAAATCAGGAGTTGTAGAAAGATATAAAATGTGTATCCAAATACAAGTTAGGGCCTGGAGACAACCAGGATATTCTATATTAAGTCCAGTGATCTTCTAAGTACTAAGTACTAAGCTCTGTACAAGTAAGTGAGAATATGGTGTCCACATGGAGCAGAATTTTGAAAGCAACCATTTTAGATCTCACATCCAATCCTTCACTTAAACCTGTTTTCAAAGAGGTTAGATTTTTACACAAATGATAATATGTGAGTTTATAGCCTGGGGTAAAGAAATAAAAATCTGAATACATGACATTTTTAGGACACAATTCTGCTTCATATTGACAACTTTGACAGATGCTTTCAAAATAGCAAGGATATATGTAAAATAATTGTATCAACACCGTACATTCCATTAGGATTGAAATATTGCAATGAAATCTATATGTGTGGAAGGATTCTGGCACTAACACAATCCACTGCACCTGTTTTATGCAAATGGAAGGGGATATACATAGAAATTGCTATAGTGCTCAATGTGCAGATATTTCAGCGTTGAGTAACATACTACCCCAATTAATTCAAGTTTGAAAAACTGAAGAGACTGTTAGTCAAGAGACTGGACAAGACAGGAAAAATTAACAAATACTATGTTGCTTTGAAATAATTGAAATAATTTTTATGCATTTCATCTTTCAATTATAGGGAAAGTGTGCTTAGAATTTTGAATTGCAAACTCTTAGATCCACTAGATGGTGGTGTTTATTAAGAAGATACTTTCTTCTGCATAGTGGAGGACAAGTTTAAAATTTCCTACTAGTTTTGCTGGGGGAAAGTATATGGGAGTGATTCATCACAAAGCCATTAATTCAATCAATCCTGATTATGTTGCACAATGAATATTTGATATGGACATATTTTAACAGATATGTGCCCACAGAACTGGCGATTTTGCAAAATTCCTTTAAAAACTTTATGGATCTTTACAGTGTTACTGCATCCACTTTTCATGATAGCAGCAATTTCAAAATCATGGTTAAAGAGCTATTATAATTGAAATGGAGAATCAGCTATAGAAATACAAGCAACTGAGTTATATTTTACAGTTTAAAGTTCAGAAAATTAACAGTGAAAAAGCCTTGGAAACTGGGAGAGGGGAAGATACTATATATTTAAAGTTGCTGTTGTTCAATCACTAAGTCCTGTCTGGCTCTTTGCGACTCCATGGACCATAACATGTCAGTTCCCCCCCTGCCCTCCTGTCCTGCACTATCTCTCGGAGTCTGTCCAAACTCATGCCCACTGTGAACTAAAATTTCAGATCCAAATGTCTAGAACTTATGAATGAAGTGTTTTACGATAAGCAGTCATCAGAGACATCCTGTGTTACTTCAAATAGTGAATCTGTTCTCTCACTTAGTAGCACCTTTCATCTCATCTAATGATGCCTAATGTGGGATATGCAAGCAAGGGAACTTGTCTCACAATAGAGAGCCTAGCCCAGATGTGTCAAACACATGGCCCACGGGCTGGACCTGGCCCGTGATAGGCTGCAGAGTTGACCCATAGGGCTGTCCTGAAGATGGTGAGGGAACAGCCCCTGCCACCCTGGCCCCGGCCACGCCCATGCAGTCAGCCATGAGTACCAGGCCACGCCCACAAACTCCTGATGCGGCCTGCGACAGGATCGAGTTTGACACCCCTGCAGCCTTTCCAGAATCAGAATCTAAACTTCGTCCCTCTGACAATTGATAACCCATTCTAAGTACAGTTAATCCTGGACTCATGACCATAATTAAGCCCAAAAGTTATTTTGGTAACCAAGACAGTAAGCAAATTTTGCCCTATTTTTTACGACCTTTCTTGTCACAGTTGTTAAGTGAATCACTGCAGTTGTTACTACCACCATTGTTAAGTGAATCTGGCATCCCCATTGACTTTGCTTGTCAGAAAGTCACAAAAGGTGATCACATGGTTCTGGGACATTGCAACCGTTATAAATATGATCCAGTTCCCAAAGAATCCGAATTTTGATCGTGTGACCATCAGGATGCTGCAGTGGTCATAGGTGTGAAAAATGGTTGCTTTTTTCAGTGCCGTTGTACCTTTCCCCCCAAAAATTTTTATTTGCTTTATTTGTAAAAATAAAGTAAAATCTGTAAAAATTCCATTTCAATCAAACAGCGTGTTGTCTGGATACAATTGTTTTTAGGCAATCGCAATCAAAGTGTTTACAATAACATTCATCACAATAACAATACTGTGATAACAATATTTAGCTTGCCCATTTTAACAGTGCTGTTGTAACTTTGAATGGTCATTAAATGAACTGTTGTTAAGTCGAGGACAATCAATAAATCTCAATAGATGGATGACAATTCTCCTATTTCTAAAAGAACGTGCCATCCCTGACAGAAGGATGATGACAGACATTCTGCTGGACCAGCCATAGACTTTCCATGGAGCTACCACCTAGGGGTGCAAAACACCCAGGTGGTCACAGGAGAGTAGCCAGGCATTAGGGTTTCCGTCTTCTCTATGCTTAATTTATTGGTTATCTGGATTTTTATATCCTAGATCTGGTCAGTTAAGTTTTCCTTTCCGAATTATGTGGGCAAATTGTAGACTAGCCTTCTGCCTCTTTTCCAACTATTTGTCATGTTTCCAGATCTGGCAATTGCTCCCATTTCTCCTGGCTTTACCACAAAATATGATTTCTTAGGTTATGCTTTAGTGTAGTTGGAGACCTAGTCATTGTGGTTTATAGATCTTGGTTTATGGTATTAGCATGTGTGAACAAGCCCACAGTGGCTTGCTTAATAATAATAATAACAGTAATAACAGTAATAACAGTAATAACAATGACAACAACAACAACAACAACAACAACAACAACAATAATAATAATAATAATAATAATAATAATAATAATAACAGCAATAATAACAATAATAGCTCAGTATAAGGGCTGAATTCAGGATGTCTGAATTCATGCAGATGTGTAGGGTGAAGCAGGGAGAGAAACACTTTCTGTGGTACTGGTAGCATGCTGCAGTACACTGATATTGTTTTTTGTAAGGTTTTCAAGCATTTAAACAGTCTTTAAAATATTTATGTACTCTACAAATACCCCTGTGATCTTTAATTTTAAATTTGATTTCTCAGAAGGCGTTCTGCCCTCTACCTAGCCTCTTAAACACACAGACAATTTTGCAATCACTCATCCAAAGATGTACTGCTGCTTTTCTAAAAGCCTTACAGTTGTGTCCGAAAGGAAACAGGCAGTATGTCAGCCATCAACCCAAAGCAGAAGCTTTAATTTACAGTTGAAAATGATGTAGCTTCAAAACCACAAGCAACATATGTTGCTGAGCATATGAATAAATCAAATACCATCCTCAACTAATGAAACACGCTCCAATATGCTTAACACAAATTACTTTTGATTAAACAGCTTACTGGGGAGACAAATGTAAACCACTGGTAGGTATGCTCTCTTCAGAATGATGTGCTGAATCTAATTTGAAATGGATAAGAACTAACAATTCATTTTCTCTGCATATTTTTTTTACATATAAATAGCAATTTCAAGTATGCCATTCCAAGTATACTGAGATTATTAGTGCAGCCTGTATGTGTAGCACAAGTCATCACACATGAAGTTGAAATGATTTAATATGCTTACAACCACAGATAGATAACTTGATCAATAGTGTAAAGTTATGGAACAAACAGGCTATGTCAGAAAGCTATTAAATTTCTCAGTGTACGTTCAATAGAGAATATATAATTTTTCTCTCTTCAAATGGAAAATCTGATATGCAGCTTTTTTAAAATAACAGCATTAATTAAATTAATCAGTAAAGGAGTTTCGGTAATTGCAAGATTGTAAGAAATTGATCAAGATAGTAGAAAAAAAAACTTGGTCATACTGTAGTGTATTTGAATAGGTCATCTTCCTTAGTTAGTCCAGTATGTAGTGGTGTCTTTGAGATAGACAGATAAATAAATGCTAAGAATTTGATTTAAGAAAACACATTTCAAAGTTTCAAAGGGAGCTTTATATTGGAAACTTGATCTCAAAACAACTGAAGTTCAATTCCCTTTGGGATATTGGATCAATAGATGGTGAACCCTGTCAGAGACTGGCCAGGATAACTACATCGTTCCAAGGATCAGTGACAGGCTAACCCTCAGCCATTTAGCTGCCACAACCAGTAGGCAGAACATGTGGCTAAGCTGACATGTCATAATATGACTTGAATGAAATTCTTCTCAATCTTGGAATAGTCTGGAAATCTTTCTGGGAAGTTTATGGTTTGTAAAAACAGGTGTTTAGCATCTTCGTTTCAGATTCAGGTTCAAGGTGTTGTTACTTGAGAACAACCAATAACCTTTACAGATCTGCCTATTTCCCATTATTTGAAGCTGTGCTATAAACTTCGTTATTATTTTTTTAAAAAAAGATGTTAACATTGAATGATGTTTTTCACAAATAAATTGACTGATTAAAGCAGCCCTTAAACTTCCTATTTCAAGCAGCAGGCAACACAATGCTTTGGGCATGGAAATAAGCAGTAGACATAGGTTAATATTAGTCATATTGTATTGCACTTGAATGAGAAAAGTTTTAGTCTCCATCATTGTATCCACTGTCTTTGAGTTATAACTTCGGGAAACCTTTATTGTGTCCAGGTAGAAATGAAAGAGCATGTACCTTTATAGCTACATTTATTAATGTCTTTTTACTATGTTGTTATACAAAAATCTTTGTCTTTGAGTTAAATGTTCAATTGGAAGTCTTAGCATAATTCTATTCACAACTGTCTGGAAAGCATAACCCATAAAACCATTAAAACATTTTCGTAATGAATATCTTTGAACCCTTTTCAGAATTGCTCAAGGTCTGGTTCTTCTAGCAGAGAGCAAGTGATTGAAATGGATGGCTCCCTCTTTTTTTAACCTAATATAATGACTGTTGTGCAAATACCAAAAGTGGACAACATTGTAAGCCTCAGGTTAATTTCAAAAATCCTCTGACAGTGATTAATACAGACCTCTGGCAGGAACAGTTTCTTCCAGGCGGAGAGAAAGATGGAAATGGGATGAAGTAAGAAGGAGAAGTAATGGAGGGTCATAAGCAAGAACCAGAGCTTAAGTTATTTACTGTATACAGATATGTGGCTCTTTATCAAATTACTCATGAGGGAATGCAATCCTTGAAAGAAGGAAGGTTTTTCACCTTCCAATGCTGATTGAACTTTAAGCGATGAAGATCCTAACTGAAATCCCAAGTCAGTCATGATCACATTCAAGGCACCACCATATTAAAGTGTAATCCACAAAGCTTTGAGTTGACAGGAAAGTATTAATTGTGCTGCCCTGATGGCTGAGTCCTACTCTGTGTCGTTGAAATTGTTGGTGAAGCTTACTATTATTATTTCTTTAATGGGACACATTAAGGAAAGCAATTGGGGATTTCTCTGGATTCATTTCTCCTTCTATTGAGCGTCCCCAATGACAGAAACACTTACCAGTTGCTCTTTTTAACAAGGTGGGCAGCGCTGGATAAATGTAGGTGGATACTTTGAAGGAGGAGGGTTAGACTGCTCCATTGCTCAATCCTAGATTGTCACAGTGTGGAGGCAGTGGGGGCATTTGTTCCCCCTTTATCAATATGGTGCTAACAGATCTAACTCTCTTTCCAAAGAATGCTAGGTCTATGCATGGGAGGAATCTGCATTGGTCCTGAATAGACCTTCAGAAAGCACTGGCAAAACATTTTGTGGGTAGTGCTTCTATGAAAGCCAGATTTCTTGTCTCTCCTTTAAACCCACTCAAACTGGCCACAGGAGGTGTGTCCATAGCAACCTAAACTGGCCAATAGAAACTGGGCAGAACCTGATCCCTGATAAGCCATCTAACTGGTGAAGCTTGCTAGATTATGTCCATGGCAGAAATGATGTCAAGAGAAGAGGAAACACACCAGAGGTGCTATTCAGCCAGTTCGGCCCGGTTCTAGTGAACCGGTTGTGCTGCTGAGCAGTTGGCCCCCACCTACCCTACCCTGCTCTTTCCTGTCCTTTATCAGCTCAGCTGATTCACGTGGCATAGCGGATTGCTGGGCGTCAGCTGTTATTACTCACCAGAAGTAACATAGAAAGTAAGTGTTCTAACTGGTTTTTTAATGCTGTGCACGCGAAGCGCGCGCTCACCGAACCGGTAGTGAAACAGGTTGAGACCTACCACTGGAACACACTACATTGAAATTGGAACAGCCAAAGATGAGTTCAATCTCTTCAGCCAATAGGGTGGGAAATAGATGAAGATGATTTCACAAAGATGTATCATACAAAAATGTTACTGGGGCACTTGAGGCCTGTCAGACTTTGCAGCAATCCAACCAGCACACAAGTAAATAATTCAGCAGGATTCATTTATAGAAGAAATTGTATATATTGTTTATATACAATAATATAAAACATGATGCTTGTATACAATACCCATGCAGTTCTTGCAATGTGGTAGCAAGGACAAGGACAAGAAGCAGAAGCAATCAGAACCATTAGAACTGAAGCACAGAAACACAAAAGCTATATAAGCACAGAAACAATATATTTATATAGACCAGTTACTCTAAGCCATGCCCAGTCCCCAAGACACCTGGCATGACTCACAATAGGTGCTGTTTCTTAGTCACCAAACAGTTCCAATTGGCTGACTTCTTGTTATTTCTATCCCAGTTCATAATTTCTTACATATTGATGAGGCCAATATTAAGGAAGTATTTGGACAGAGCTCTGTAGAGAAAGCGGAAAATGGACTTCAGTCTGGATCTTTCCAAGGCATTTAGAACATAGCAATCATAAAATTTGACGAATGTATTGCAGCTAACACATTTTTTTTAAAATCACCAGTAATAAGGATAACTTTTAAAATTGACAGAAATATTGTAACAAAATTTCTTCGAACGTTCATTAAATCAGACTTTTCACAATATGAAGACATATTTTAGGAAAATATCAGCCACGACATGGTATCAGAGAAGCAGACAGGAAAGGAAATTATTTTCACCTGTTATTCTATTTTTATCTTTATTTTGTTGCTTTATTGAAGAAAATACATAACTGAGTAGCAGTTTATCAGTTCTACTGACAATTGATTAGTGAAATCACAGAGTATAATAGAATAGTCTTTTCCTTTGCAGATGGTTTAACTAGAGAACCCATCTGCAGATGTTTTCTTCTATTAGAAAAAAAGGTAATGAAAAAACTGGAATTATAAAAGGTTGGATCAAGATTTGGTTATAGTCAAACTGGACCCAATTAAATGAAAGGCACTTACCGGTATATTAATTCTGACTTAATAATCCCCATCAATTTCAGTTGGTTTGCTTTGAATGTGACATAATCCAGCTGACAGATTTTAATACTCTTTCATTTTTCATTATCATATATTATCTTTTTATGACAGTATAAGACATCTGTAATTACACTTTATTTTCTGTATGTTGGAATTGCTTATGGCATTTAGGTTTTCCACAAAGTAATTATATTAGTGTGGGTTTTTTTTAGCAGCCAACACTTGCTATGCATTTTCTTAGGACTTTCCTCAACCATGGAACAAACATGACTAGGGAATCTGCTTTTTCTGCCACGTTTGCATCATGTTTCCCATGAACCAGGTTAAAACTGTATTGATGTTTAAGTAATATTTTTGCTCTTTGACGCTGTCCAAGGACAGCCTCAAGGTATGCAAAATGTATTCATCACTTAAAATCTTGGAGATATGTTAGATGGCTCTGGTGACTTGAATTAGAGGTGATAGGAGTGAGGTGATAGGATAGAGGTGAGATCAGCAATGGGAATACAATGGCATACCTTGTTTTCTGCCGATTCGGGGATGGTTGGGGAACAGTTCATCAATAGAAAGTCATCAATAGAAAAAGGCTCTTTATAAATCAATAAGAGGGAAAGGCCCATAGTGCAATGCTGCTTTATAAGAGAAATCAGAAATCAGATTCCCATGCATCCTAAATTTGTCAGTCCATGTCACTTAACTCCTAGTTAGTGAGTTATTATGTTGACCTGCAAGATAGTCTCTAAATTAAAGAGCCTAGCGTACATAGAATAGCATGGTGATGTTAGAGATATGTTAGTTGGAGACATGAGTTGAATGTACACTTACTTTTGCTTGCAGGTAATGCCACGCTGTTAGCTAAGAATTTAGACAAATTGTAACCACTTCCTCATTCCTCCATGGTCTATTGGGAAGCTGTTGGAGGGGAGGAATATTGTGATCGCATAATTCCCTTATTTGCTATTTTAGCTTTGTGCTAAACCCCAAGGCACACAGAGTTAAAACGCTTAACATTTCTGGCTGAACAATTGAACTGTATTGCACGATAAAGTCTGTGTGTTAGAAGGACCTGGTTAGGGATAGCTCATTATGAAGAAAATATATGTTGTTGGTAAGAATTGTTATAACCGATCATTTCCAGCTTTTAGGAGGCAGCATCAGAATGGAGGCAGAAGTGACTCCCCATGGTCCAGAAGGGCATTGCCCAGAGTTTAGAATAGATCAAGCATATCTCTAGCCTTCCTAGAGATTGACTTAGCCTCTGGTTTAGCAATAATGAAACATAACATAATGCTTTTTCCCCATTAGTCTCTCATAGATTCCCATCAAATTCTCACAGAATTCTAAGTTTTTGCAAAACATATACAAACTCTGGTCATGAAATCTTTTTGTCATTGCATTCAAAGTGTGTCTGTGTACACACACACGTAAGTGATGTCCAAGCCCTCTGCGAGAAAGTAGCATATACAATGATAAACTAATTAAATAAATAAAACAATGGGTGAATACTTAGAGAAATGTTTTATATTGCTCTTTTCCCATCGTGTGCTTTCCACTTCCTATAGGGGTGAGGGGGTAACATTGTAATATTTTATTTCTGCTGGGTGAAAGAGCTCTAGAAGCTGAATATATCCTTTGCTTGCTTGTTTTAATTAGCAACAGAGCTTCTGGGAAATAAGCAGACAGACTCTCTATGGCAGTCAGTGGTTCCATTAGATGCTACAGTAGTTTTCCAGAGGACAGCTGTTGTCACTCCCTCTCCCGAGGCTGCACTTTGGTTGGGCCAACTTCAGCAGCTAAATTCTCATTTCTGCCTTCTCCAAATTAAAACTGAGCATCTGTTCATTTTAACAGATTGTTAGAACCACTTTCCATGTGTTGCTAATAGCTGCTGCCGTTGGCAGTTGATCACTAGTCTTCTCATCACACCCCTTGGTAGAGAAAGAGACAAGAGAAACCCAGCCAAAATGTAGGAGTCAATTTACCTATCAATGTTTGTATCCCCTAAAAGCCCTCTGTCCACAAAACCTAGACTGATACCTCAGCATGAAGATGCACACTTAAGGATCAGTCATCTCAGGGTTGGGTCTCTGAATTGTAGATAGTTTTCCTCCAAAATACCTAGTAGAGTGGTATATCACAAGTAGAGGCATTCACAACAGACCCATTTTTTTTTTTGTATAACAGAAATTAATATAGTGTGGAGGGGAGACAAGGAAAACAGAAAACCACCACTGAAAGACAGAGGGCACTGCCAGGTGAGTGCAAGTCCTTGAACTGGCAGGAAAGTCTTCTGGCATAAGATTTAATCTTATTCTGGTACAGGAACAAGGTGGCAACTCTTCCTGTCATTATAGTTGTAATGTAGAACAAGTTAAGGAAAGCAGTTGTTTGGGAGCTGAAGTTCAAGTATCTTAAAGTTGCCAAAGTTGAAAAGCACTGATCTAGACAGCCTGATTGCTAATTATCACTCAAGAAGTATCTTCTACTATTAAAAAAACAGTTGTCATTTTTGAGTTGCAAAGTCACTAATTCTAGCCTGTGGTGCAACAGAGACCATTTATGCTTTGCATGCCTCCTTAGGATTCAGATCTGAGTTTAATGCTCATCTATATCAATTTTTCAGCCCAAGGACACAAAACTATTTACTATATTCAGTTCTTGGCTTTACGTTGTTAAGCTGACTAAGCAGGCTTGTTGACTTTACATTCCTCTTCCTAATAATCACACATTGAACTAAGCAGTATTGTGGTTTCTAGGTTCCTGATTTATTATGATTTGTGAATGCAGTCACTGTGGCTTGTAGACCATGTTTTATGGCTTGGTGCAGCAGATTCAAAATATATTAGATAAAGAAACATAGCTTAATGTAATATATGAACTCAGCCACAGATCTTATATTAATTATGTGGATTAACATGAAAATAAACATGTGCATGCACATTCTTCATTTCCATGTATTTGATGTTGACAAAAACACATTTCATTAATTGAGGGTGACATATCTTTTATGGCTATACAATTGTAACTGATTTTCTGTTTCTTACAACAAAGCATTTCATTGATGGATTTCTTGCAAAACTGTTTATTATTGAAAAGAGGGTGTTTGAAATATAAAGAATTAATTCTGCTGAAATAAATAGAAAATAAAGCTGTTAATGCTTTTACAAATTGCAGGCAAAGCCACAATCTACCGATTTGTATCTATAGTTCATATATAAAAATGAATAGATTTGTTATATTTTAAAAAAAATATTAAGAAGGATTTGTAATATGCAAAACTGAACACAGATGTGTGCTTAAAGAGATGGGATAGGCAATCTGGACTGAAACAACAAAAAGTCATGATTACTATTGGGCTCACTTCCAAAATAAATTTCTGAGTAGCATCTAAAAAAGGCTATTTCTTCAATGAAACACAAGAATGAATTCTGTATTTATGGGTAAGAAAATTCATATCATCAGGCCCATTTTCTGCAATTTGCAGTTTTATGTTTTCTAGGCAAGAAAGCCAGTAAAATGGTGGCAGGTGATTTCTGAACTAACCATACAGTAAAATTTCTTTGTCTGTGTTGTGTGGGACTCAGTGTGAGACTCACATTCAATGGTTCTAAAAAGTATGGTTTTCCTTTGTTTGTATTTTATTGCATTTTTCCTTTTGTAATAATAATAGCAATAGCACTTAGACGTATATACTGCTTCATAGTATTTATAACCCTTTCTAAGCAATTTAAAGAGTCAGCATATTGCCCCCAACAATCTGGGTACTCATTGTACCGACCTTGGAAGGATGGAAGGCTGAGTCAACCTTGAGAATTTAACTGCTGGAAGTCAGCAAAATTAGCCTGCAATACTGCATTCTAACCACTCTGCCACCTGTGTTCTAAGTACAATTAGTGAGATGCGGGATGAGCAAGGAAGAGTGCTAGTTTCCAAAGGATACAAACAACTAAACATCATGGGTCAAATACACTTTATGCAAGTATGTGCTTGATGCTCCAAGTCTTCTTTGGGCCAGACTTAAAATAAGGAAAGAGTCAGTTTGAATGGGGTTTGAATAGAGACACCAGCCCAGAAACTAGGAGGCCATGAGTTCTAGTCTAACTTTGTTCAGAAAGCCAATTGGGTGACCTTGGGCTAGTTTTTCTATCTCAGCCCTAGAAAGAAGGCAAGGGCTGGAATCTTGCCAAGAAAACTGCAAGGACTAGTCCAGGCAGACACCAGAAGTCGACACACACACTCATAGAATAAGAAATCTTGATTTTATTTTTTTAATACACCATCAGTAAAAGGTCTCTGAATTTTAATACTAGCTAGGGAAGCATGGAGAGGGCAAGAAAATGGATGTTTGTGAACATTTGCTAGCCCTGCTTTCTACAATGTTTGATAAATGATAAAGGACTTTATCTGATGGAAATGTGAAAATGACAGAGTTGAGGTTAGGATCAATGCAAATTGGAGTATCACTGAAAGAAAATGTGTTACAGGTGAGGTTTCTATCATGATGCAGAAGTGATAGTGAAAATCAGAAACTGCATTTTTCTTTTCTACATTTCTGGAACAGGGAACTTTTTCTGGGGTAGTTTTTCTTAGGCTTATACATACTAGGGTAAGAACATTTTTCTTTTATCACAATCTTTAACTGGATATATGATTTGAGTTCTACTCAATCAAAGAGCTGTTGTTGCTGCTCACCCTGTTATTAGCATTCTGAGTTCACAAAATTTTGTCTTTGGTAAGGCTTCCAATACAATCATACAGCTGCCTACTAAAAATAAGTCTTAGTGTGAGCTCAGTAAGCTTATTCCATGGAAACAGATTGAGGAATTCTTACCTAGGTTAATCCTTTTTGGTGGTTTACCATAACAAAAAAAAAGAAAATGCTTTAAAATACTTTACTATCAACTTTATATGTGCATTTCCTTCTTTCAGTAAGTAGTGTGAGAAAATAGGTTATTCAAGGCAACACATTACATTCTACCACATGGGAGAATGTGGTTTTCAGGAGATACTAACCCTTATGAAGAAAAAGGTGATTCTCCTCCAAATGTTTTTTAGTTGTGCCCTTCAAATGACTTCTTTTGGAGCAAGCGGTTCACAATATTTTAACAGCAGCTGTATTTGTGTTGATGAATCTGTCACTTGGAGTGGAATGACGTTGAGCTGAATGGCTTCTCATGAAGTTTATTTTTAGCAGTCTAGTGGAGATTTTGTCTCATCAGAAGCCTTCAGAGAGAAATTTGTTACTAAAGGACCATAATCCTAAATTAAAGCATACAATTTTCTCCATTTTCTAAATTAACATAAAAACATAACGGTTATACAGTTTCCAGCACTGGGAATCGAGCTGCCTTTATACTGCTTGCTTTTATTTTATTATTGGATAGAGAGGAAACCAAATTTCAGAGTCTAGAGAAGTTTTGAACTGTGACTTTGAGTAAGTGATTGTTTAGATGTGAACAAAGAAGCTAAGGATTTTAACTGATAATGAGTCAGAGTTAATCTCTTAGAAAAATAGTTTGGGAGATTTTTTGGATGCAACTTTGTTCTAGAGTTACAAGTTGCACCATAGTTTACCTTGTGCTTTTGCATCATCTTTTTCAAAGAACTGACCTGGCCATGGTCTTACCCAAGGTCTTAACTTAGATTGGACAGCCCTATGTATGTGTGTATGCATATTTGTGTGTATTAAACGCACTGATCTAAAGCAGAGTTGTGGCAAGGGTAAATGTTGGTTCACCATTGATCTTTTTCACTGTAACTACGTAGCAAATTTTCATTCTGAGCATTAAAGGTATAGATTTGTGAACCACATATTTGTTCTTGTATTTTTGTATGAAGCCCTTTATGCTTAGACATTAGCTGGTGCACCACTGAATCCATATTGTCTTTACCCTATTTTGTAGCATTTTTGGTTTTTCATTGCCAGGGAAGGTGCAGGATGCAAATAAAAATGAAATGAAAAGATTGCACATATCATCCAAAGTGAGATCTGCACTGAAGGATAAGATTAAATTGGTTTCTAGCTCCAGAAAATATGAAAATTGTTGCTCTGTAAATGGGTCATTTTTATTGGATCTGCCTTTACATCGTGGAATTAGATTCTAATGTTTGACTATAAGACCAAGCAAATTTATTCAAAGAGTTAATGCAGTCAGGAAAAATATATATATATAGCTCAGAGATTTTAATTCCTTTTCTTCTCTATTTTTTTCTTTTTTGAAGAAATGAGAGAATTTGGTTCACGCTATACAGACTAACTGTCTGCAGTAAAAATGCTATTTACCTTTTAATTATGTTGTTGGAAAATGAAAACTACTAAGAGAGCACTAATACATACATTATGGAACAGTGAATAAAACACTGGACATTCCATTATGAATTTTACACATGATTTGAATGTTAAAGGAAGTAAACAACATTAACTGCAAATTTTAAGATAAGGAATGCGATGCAAATTTAAATCACTGAAAGGGTGATGGTTTAAACAGCTTTCATCAATTAGGTCATTCTGGTGATTTTTTTTTTTTCTTCTAGAAGAGAATTTTTGCCTTTTTACAGGCTTCTTTCGACCCCCAAATCTCCACCTGTTTTTGTTGTATTATTTCTATACTCTGTGGAATTCATATATTCAGATATTATATTGAAAATACATGGTGTAATTATGAAAGATTCAGTTTTCAGCATCATTCGGTCACATTTGTTTCCCTGTTCTTGCTCATAGTTCATATCCCATATTTCCATATTTAAAAAGCAAACGCCTTCCAGTTGTAATTACTTTATGCCATATGCTCATGACATTGACTTGTCTTATCTCCAACCAACAGCTGAAACAGCTTAAAGATGTTTTTAGACCTGTTTCAGTTTTAAAATAGTGTTTTCCGCTTTCCTCGCAACATAGAATATGACATGGATAAGATCTAGCATACTTCTGCAAGCCTAAGGCTAAGTTTTGTTGGCCATTTTAGATTACTGTGGTCATCTCCATCCTAGTCTCAGAGAAGTGCCCTTCATGCCTTTTTGACCAGCTGATTATCTCAGAGTATCTGACTGGAGCTTTCTGAAGCAGGTTTTTTTCTGGGCACCTTATAAACATGGGTTCAGTATTCTTTTGAAAGTGTGCCAGACCTAAAATACACGATTGAGAGAAAGCTAGTACTATATACTGCAGAAGGAAAGAGAGTCAGGTGCTGCCAACTGGCTGTTGCTGATTCTATCAGCTTTGAGTGTATTACACATTTTCCACTGCTTTTGACTACAAAGGCTTCTTCATGGCTTTTTTTTTAAACTCTTTTAATGTGTTGTATGCTTAGGATGAAGTCGTCTTGCTTGCTGTCAGCTTCTTGAACTAGAGGGCTTACATAAAGAGATTCAAGGACACAGCTCTTGATAAGATTTTATTGGAGACACTGGAAAAGGCATTAATAACAGAGGACTCGCTGCTGCAAACTCTGATTGAAGCCATATAAATAGTGTAGCCAAAGTTCAAAGCTAACATTTTTCCTTTGTGCCTGTGTATTTTAAGTAGGCTAAGAGCTGCTTGTTTCTCAGTAGCGAGATAGATTGACAGTAATGTACAGCTTTTATAATTAATCATTTTCGTTTCAGACACTTTGCTGATGAACTTGTCCATTCTAGCCATCCCATTGATTTCATTCTGCTTCAATGGCCAGCCATTTGGACCAAACAGTACATAGTGCCAGCACAGCCCTTCCCTTGCAGTACTAGTTCAAGAGCTGAATTTATTCGGTATCAATTGATCCTTCCCACTTCGTTGTGCACTCCTTATCTATGCCTGTAGTCTATCAACTGAGCTAATTTGGGACATGCTTTTAAAAGAACACTAGACCTATTTTCAAAACTAGCCCAACTGATAGTTCATAGGTGGAGATTGCCTCTGTATCTACAACAAGTTGGTCAGACAATAGATAAGAATGCTTTTTCAAGCACCAAGCTATGCTCACCAAATCCTGACCCATTCCATTGGCACAGTAGTTGTTTTCTCACCAGCAGGCAATGCTTGCTGAAAGTTGGAGGAATCTAGCAAACATTTTTCCTTAGTTGTCCCACATTAAAACAATAACATTAGCACTAGTCACTGACCTTATTATTGTGACAGGTTGGAGTTTGGTAATCAGGACAGTATACTTTATTCTGAGAAGTTTTCAACCTACCCACCTCAGGGATTGGTTGATAGCACTTTAACCTAGTTGTCTGGATGTAATCCAAATGAGTTTGAATGCTTCCATTCACGGTGTTCACATTCACATTCCACCAGGCATCTCATTTCCAAAGAATAATGTTGTGCTATTCTTATAAAAGACATGCAATATATCACACTGTAAGTATAAACATGGAAACAAACTCCAGGCACATTTTGGGGTGTGTGTGCTTGATGGAACATCTTTCTCTCATCTCATACAAGATTGTATGCAGTGGGAAATAAATCGGGTTGGTATGATAATTCCTGATTGATCAGGAAATATTCTATAATTTTTTTGGCCACTGAAATGAAAAGAGCACAACATGGCAAGGTCAGAATAGCATAAAAAATCCAGATGTCCAAATGCTAATTCAGGTTTTGGTAGCTGTTTGAGCTTTACCAAGAACACAGCAAGAAATTTCTGCCTAGGAATTCAAACCCAGGAGCTCACAGGGAAGAATCAATGTTAGCCCTTTATGGTAGTCCAGCCAAGAAGCACAAGCAAGAGCATCAGTATTATATTTATTGTGTTACATGAAACAGATTCTAGCAAGACTGAAAATACTTCTCCCCTCTTCTCTTTAGTTTTCTTACTTAGAAAACTAGGGAGGGTTCCTTTTGAAATGCTTCCCACCCTTCCTCCCCACCTGCAGACTGAGCTGCTTCTTATTAGACTATTGCCTAGTCTGTGGATCTTCCTCCTGTCATCCATTCCCACATGCCATCATTGTCAAGGACAAGTCTTGGATAGGGAAGTTGCTTTTATACTGTTTTCAAAAAGCCTTAGTATTGAGGAAGATTGGCTGTAGAAGCAATCAATCAAACTCTCTATAACAGATCAGAGTTTAAATCTTGCTTCTCTTTCTCCCATTCTTATGTGATGATGGATGTTGTTTCTTGTTTCCTGGTCTTGAAACTCGAGGGCACATCTACCCTGGATTTTGATGAATCTCCTCTGGTGCCAGGCTTATAGCTTCTGGCCCTGCTAGCTTCAGCTCTCACAATAACAGCTTGAGTTGGTCAACACAAAAGCTTTATCTTTAAAACGTCCTAAAGATCCACTATAAACAATGCATTTATGCAAACTATAAGTACTGTTTGCTCTTTACTAACTCCGTGCAAATATTTACTGCTTAATTAAATATTGAAGTCAGATTGATTTGTAGCATCAAAATGATTTGGTAGATCAAACTAGACTGATTTAGACATTAAGGCATAAACTTAAATGCACTAAATCAAATCATGTTCAGTTTCGAGAAATGGTTCAGATAAACCAATCATTAAAATTGAACTGGTTTTCCAAATCAATGCAGATACTTATTGAATCCACCAAATTTACTTACCCCTGTTATATCTATCTATCTATCTATCTATCTATCTATCTATCTATCTATCTATCTATCTATCTATCTATCTATCTAT
>JANHFL010001090.1:90232-106460 GCA_032468155.1 Oxyrhabdium leporinum
TAAATATGATGAATAACAACTTATTTGTATTGAAGGTATGATACCCAGATACCACACTGTTCACACAATGATATGTTGTATAAAGATTTAAAAATAAAAAAAAACTTTACAAAAAAAACACTAGAATAAAGTAAAATTTGGAACTACTTTGCCTAAGATTTTGGTCTTATATTCTGAATTTAATGGTAATGAGTTGTTTTTCACATTTTTTTAAATTGTAGCTTATTTATTGCAAAGCTTAAATTACTGTGAAAATCTTTGTGGCATTGTACAATGAAGCTTTCTGTTGTTGTTTAGGTTTGTCTGCAGCCAAATTATTGTATGACTCAGGACTGGATGTTGTAGTCTTAGAAGCCCAAGGCAGGGTTGGAGGCAGAACTTATACAGTAAGAGTAAGTACTGTGTGTGTGTGTGTCTTTCTCTGTTGTGCAATTTTCCACTATAAAATGTGAAAATGTAGGGTTCCCCAGTATTTTGCTGTTCAAATTGGCTCTGCGTGTTATGTTTTAATTGCATCTGCTCCTTTAATCAGGAAGCCCCACTGACAGTCACTCATGCCTTAGTCACTTTATGACTGGATTACTGTTAATGGAGCTGCCCTTGATGACCCCTTGGGAATTTCAATTGATCCAGAATACAGTGGCATGGATAGTTATGGGTGCTTCTTGCTATCCCAATGTAACTCTTCTAATTCAGGGGTCCCCAACCTCCAGGCCATGGCCCACTACTGGCCATGGCCTATTTGCAACTGAGGAGTGTGAGGAGTGGGCAGATGCACATGTGTGTACGCAGCTCACCTCGCACAAGTGGTGAGCCGGCACACATGCTGGCCACTTATGTGCATGTG
This sequence comes from Oxyrhabdium leporinum, assembly GCA_032468155.1. Classification (NCBI taxonomy): domain Eukaryota; kingdom Metazoa; phylum Chordata; class Lepidosauria; order Squamata; family Cyclocoridae; genus Oxyrhabdium; species Oxyrhabdium leporinum. The sequence goes on from JANHFL010001090.1 coordinate 91,080, forward strand.
TGTGCATGCCAACCCAGTTCCCCTCCCCCCCTTCGCCAAGCCACAAAGGTTGAGGACTGCTGCGCTAATTCAAAAGCTGCACTGGTTATCAGTTCATTCCCAGTTGCTGGCCTTATAAAAATCTTTGTGGTATAGAGCCAGGCTATTTGCAGAACTCTCTGTCTCAAATCTTTTCTTCTAGACCTATAAAGAGTTGGTATGCTTTAGGGCCTGCCATATAGGCTATCTTACCTGGCAGAATTCAGAAGATGTGCTTTCTTTGTTGCTGTTCCTTCCCTATGGAACAACATACCCCTTGAAATCTACCTGACAGCAAAGCCTTTAAGAGGGCATTAAAGAATAGTTCTTATTCAAACATTGGGTTTGGGAAAGATACGACCTTGGATGACTGACAATTTATGTGACTATATATCTCTGCTTGGTTTATCTTTTTTATTTTTTTATGATGAAATCTTATGGATTTATTTTTGTTTTTAAATAAGATACGCTACTCTTAATCATATGGTGAGTGGATAACTATAAACACCGGTTAAACAAATAAATGAATAAAAATTAACCTGACCCAAGCATGAACAGCTTCATCAAAATTGGATCATACTTCTTTGAGCCAAGATTTGATCCATGTTGTATATGCAGATGCCTTAAAAGATTACCTTTCTGACCAGCAAAAAAAGACATTGTAATTATTATGCAAAAAATTATCAATGTTGTACAGTGATAGATACATTGACACACATATGTTAGAGACACATATATTCATTTACCAATATGCTATTTTTCCCCTCAATCAGAATAAGCATGTCAAGTATGTTGACTTGGGAGGAGCATATGTGGGACCCACACAAAATCGTGTTTTACGTCTGTCTAAGGAGTTAGGACTAGAGACTTACAAAGTGAACGAAGTTGAGCATCTTATTCATCATGTCAATGTAAGCGCAACAGTTTCTTAACTTGTTTTTTTATGATGTGGGCGACTCACAAAGCTTTAATAATTTTTGAAATTTTATAATTTGGAATGGTTTGTTAAATACTCAGATTAACAAGATATGAAAGAATTCTGAAGGCTAATGAGCAACATCATTTGACTAAAAATATGATTGAATTGTTTTCTTCAATTTGTATAATTTCCAAACGTTTTCTTCAATTCGTATAATTTAAGGAAGATAGAATAGGCAGAATATTTTATTTAGCATAAAGATTGAAAGAGAGACACAGCTGGGGTGATATATATGTTAGCTAGTTGGGAGATATATTTTGGCTATTTCTTTTGGAGGTATCTCCTATCAAATATGTTTAGCAGTTGACCTCTAGCCATGAATATTGTGTTAGTTAACATAGCTGACACCAATTGTCAGTCCAAACCATAGTGCATTTTGTAAGGATAAAATGCAGGGAGAGAACCCTTATGTGCATTGCCTCCAGAAAAATCAGGGAGCCATAAGTAGTGCACTATACCAATTTTGTGGCTTTCAGACTACTCTGTGTTGCACATGAAAATTCATTGGCAAAAATTATGTTTGATAGTGAATTTTTCCATTTTTTTCTCTCTCAAAAAATAAGGAGCAAAATTTAGTAATATATAATTTAAAAGTGTAATTCCCTAGTAAAAACAAACTTTTTGGAGAAAGACCCACCCACTGGCTACACTGAAAAATTTACATTTATGAAGTTTCCTTAACTATGTCTCCAAACCAATCTCAGGACTTAGTACATAATTGTTTAATATAAGCCTCAGATTGTCCCAAAGGTGCTTTTTGAAAAAGCACCTTTGGGACAACCATGACCTGGATGACTGAGAGTCTCCATAAACATTAAGCCTCAGATTGATTGCCCTATTATACAAATTTAGTTTCTATTCTTTCATAGAGGAAGGTTAGTAATAATTATTTGGACCATTTACCTTTATGTTAGAGAAATGCAGAAATATCAACTATTATTATTATATTGTATTTGGCAAATCTCATGAATTTTACATTAATTATAAAGCAGATGTTGATAATCAGTAAATGTCCCTCCCAGACAAAAGCAGGCCTACTTTCAGACAAGCATCTACTTCGTCTTATCGATTCATAAACCAATTAACTTCTCAATATGCCTTTTTCTTAAAAGCTCATCATGAACCCGATCTCTGCAGATTGTCATGGAATTTGCATCTCACATTTATCATCAAATGCTTCTTTTAGAAATTCATTTTAACTCTGCTTTTAAATTTAAAAAATTACCTATTCCTATATTTTCTAATCAAATTCATAAATACCAATATTATTTTCATGTTGTGATATTTCTTTTTGTGCTGAATTGTTCTAATTACCCCGATTTAATAATCTTCAGAATTAACTCTTTGTAAATTATAATTCCAATGATATGGTTTTGAACATGTTCTAATTTTTTCTGTAATAAGCGATCTATTATTTCTAAGAACTTTATATATGGCTTTATCAGACTTGACTTGACAGGTATCAGATTTTTCATTAAGCATTCTTGGATCAATATCACAAGATTCTGTATATATGTATTTATTATATTTCTATATCTTCATATTCATATCTCTTGAACCCTGTAGAATATTGTCTCTGGCTAAATGCTGCCACTGATTCCATTGGCAAATACTATAAGCTTGCAAATAAATACAACTGCCCATGTGAGAGATAAGCTGAAAGCCAATAGTCCTCAGTGCAGAGTTGTCCCTTATGTCAACACCAACAACCAGTGTCAAGGCCATGAACCCCAGGGCAAACAGTCTGTTAAAACATGAGACAGACAAGAAAAAAAAAGGCATTCGGTTTCAACTGTCATGATGTAAGAGAGAAATGCAGTCTCATGCTGACAAAATGCAATCAAGATTCTTCTATGTCATATGTCTAGGAAGTTTTGACTTTTTGACATTGGCCCTTTGGGTTGGGAAAGTAATTAGTAATTATATTTTCAAAAATAGTTTAAAAAGATGCTGACTTTTTATATCCTAATTCCAAAAGATATTTAAGTTAGAGCCGTACTAGCCAAAATAGATGAAAACCTATTTGTAATTCAATCTCTTCTTTATTAGATAGTGTCTAACTATCATAGAGTTTTCTTATGTTACTTATTTACTATTTATTCTCCTGTCTTTGCTATTTTTATAAATAAGTCAAGACAGTGGACATACCTTTCTCCTTCTACTTTTTCCATACCTGTGAGGTTAGGCTGAGAGAGAGTGATTAGCCCAAAATCATCCAGCTGGCTTTCATGTCTAAGGTATTATGGGCTCTGAAGACTCACCAAGGTTTCAATTTTGCTGCCCTGATTATAGAATCCTGAATATACAAGTAAAGGTGCCAAAAGAGAGAATCCCTCTTTCAAACCTGAACTATTGCACATTTAAATGAACACAGTTCTGTGTATCTTCCATCAGGCATTATGATTAAAGATACCAAATAAATGGCCTATAAAATCTTTCCTATCCAATTATACATACTGTGGTCATTTTATTAACATATGATTATCATGTTTAACTTGTATTTTTAATTAATTTGTCAATTTAGCCAGATACTTTATCAAATGCTTATGAAAGCAGCCTAACCAAATCCAATTATAGCAAGAATAGAAAATAATTAAGCTGTATTGATGGAAACAAAAAGGCTAATCTGGTCAAAATCCTTATATATTACCTTATATGGATTATCACTATTATGAACATTTCTAGACTGTGATAAGCATTTCTTAAACGTTCTAAATAGAGAATAAGCATTCTGATGTTTTCCAGTTGGTATTCCCAATAATCCTGGATTTATCTGAAATTGAAAAATAATTCTTAAGTATTCTTATGTAGAAGTGTAAATCCTCTTAATTAACCCTTGATTTCCCAAAGGCCGCCAAATCCTATAGTATCAGATACTGATCTGGAGAGCAGATAAATCTCCTACATTCTTTCTCTTTGCTATTGCCAAAATATAGCTACTAGAAAATATAGTTTAAAAGACAGGATTGGATAATGAAGACATTGGGGTAAGAAAAGTGGATGGTATATAGGCTTCCTATCTATGTGGTTGCTGAATCTACCTGATGGTACAAGTCATGACCCAAGGGATGTGGTTGCTGACAGATGATTTCCTAACATTTTGGAAAACAACTGTCAGAGCTGAAAGTAGAACAGAAAGAGAGACTAGCAACTTTTTCAACATCCCCTTTTCATGACTTTGAATTCTCCTGCTGTTTCTGTTCTCTCTTTGCTCATTTAGGTGTTCAAGTTGTTCTTACCTAGGCTGGCCACTTACAGATGATATTCTAATACAACTTCTTAGCACTAATATGAAAAGGAGAATTTTACCTTTTTCCAACTGCGGCCCATACATTAGTATAATGGAAATGGTGTGCAGTTGGATTCACATCCTTTCCTGGACTTTTTAATTGTAGCTAAATGGAATAACTATCTGTTTTGAGTTGTTTCTTCTTTCATTGACCCTATAGGGCAAATCTTATCCCTTCAAAGGGCCTTACCCTTCAATGTGGAATCCCATTACTTATTTGGACTACAACAATCTATGGAGGACACTGGATGAAATGGGGAAAGAGGTAAGATTTGGACAAGTTGCAACTTGAGATATGGGTGTAATTGTTTAGTCAAAAAGCTGGCTGGGGAATTCTGGAAACTGAAGTCTATACATCTTAAAGTTACTAAGGAGTTATTTTTTAATGTAAATATCAACAGATAGGTAAAGCAGCCTGTTCTCCAGAATGCAAGTCTGTTTCCATTCACCTGTTCTCCTTCCAAGATGCCTCTGTCCCTCCATGGGGGAAAGCAGTTGATTTTTCTACTACTTATGGGAGTATGAATGAAACAGGCCCAATTTCTTGAACAGCCCAATTTCAAGATTATTGTTTATAGTACTAAGTCATGCTTTGTTGGATAAACAACAAATATTTTAGTTTATTAGTTAAATTTAATTAATTAGATTTAAAATATTTGCTATTTATGAGAGAATTTCTTTTTGTTTTATCCCCACAACAGCAACTTATGACATAGGCTGCATGGTCAAAAAGTGATCTTTGGTCAGCAAACATTTGGTGATTTAAAAAAAAACCCTTCAAAATATTCATTCATACAACTCATCTACTGTACCAGCTCGGAGTAAAATGACTTCCTCTATTAAAACCCTGTAACGTAAATGACAGAATTGTTATAAAAGCTGACCAATTTAAAACAATTCAAGAAAGTCTTTGATTTTGAAGAACAATCATTCGATTGTTGTAATCTGGGGGAAAAGCATTGGAATCTAATAAAAAGATTGGTTGATTTTTAAACTGTTGCATTATCAACTCTGTGTTGTGGTTTTTCTTTACACATATGTCCTTTCCTTTCCTAGATTCCTAATGAAGCTCCATGGAAAGCACCACATGCAGAGGAATGGGACAAAATTACCATGGAACAGTTGCTAGATAAAGTGTGCTGGACAAAGTGAGAAGTAATTTTATATTGTATACCATGTCTATACAATAGAAGATAATAGCATCTAAAACAAGTATTCCATTTTGAAAGATAGAAAGAATCTTAGGTAGAAAGAACCTAAGAAAATGGGTCCTTAGTCAAATTTATTTTACAATTAAATGGTCTGATGACATAATTTGTACATTAAAGTTTAGGTGTATAGATCTGTAAAATACAGAGAGTTTTATACATACATACATACATACTGTGTTTCTCTTAAAACATGACCCACCCCCAAAAGAAGGCCCAGCACTGTTTTGTGCACATGCGTTAAAATTAAGCCCTACCCCCCAAATGTGGCCCTATTTAAGCGCATTTGCGGCTGGGTCCCGCCATTTTCTCATGTCGCTTGCAGTGCAGACAACACGAGGCGAGGTGAGGGGGAGGAAAAGGCGGAGGGGGGGAACTTGCCCCACTCACCCCACATGGCTGAAAGGAGTGGCCACACACCTCATGCACCCTTGCCTACCTGTAACGGTCACTCCAGCTACCAGTAGCCGTCCACCTGAAAAAGCCTGCCATTGTCCACTCTGGCAAGCCTGTCCACTGGGCCGCTTCTTTTGTGGATGAAAAGTGTGTGGGCAAGCGATGCGCCCCACGCTGCCTGAAGTACGTTTTGCAAAAGTCTTCCTTGATGCGCTAGGCCACGTGGGTCAGGACAAACAAACACTCAAAAAAATGTTATGTACTTCAGGCGGCGTGGGGTGCATTGCTCGCCCACACACTCTTCATCTGCAAAAGAAGCGGCCCGGTGAACGACGGCAGGCTTTTTTGGTTGGACAGGCTTGCCGGAGTGAATGATGGCAGGCTTTTTCAGTTGGACAGCTACCAGTAGCTGGAGTGACCATTACAGGTAGGCAAGGGTGCGCGAGGCATGTGGGTCATGTCACTCACTCTTTTCAGCAGCAAAAGAAGAGGCCCGGTGGCCAGGCCAGGCAAGTGGGAGAAAAATTAAGATACCCCTCGAAAAGGCGGCCTAGCCATTTTTTTGGGGGGCGAAAGAAAGTAAGACCCGGTCGTATTTTTAAAGAAACATGGTGTATACACACACACACACACACACACACACACACCTTCTGATATTTAAGCCAGGTGATTATTTTTCTTCATGAAATCATTTTGAAACCAAAATCTGCATAAATCTCATTTTCTAAAATAGTTTCTTTGGGAATCATTATCAAATCTTGCCTAGATTAAGCTCCAGAAAAGCTCTTGACAAGAGCCTCCAACAGAAAAGAGGTATTTCATATAGCAATGCTAAAATAAAAAGGTCTGCATTAGCAGCAAATTATAGTTGCTTATTTAAAAGTAAGTACTGTGGATTGTAAAACTTGTCTCAAGTTGGCATGTAAAGACTTACGTTGCTATAAACTTCTGCTAGTGCTTTAAAGAATAACTAGGACACAATATTTTTCTTTATATTTATTAAAACATGTATTGTGCTAGATAGCATAAAACAAAACAAAATAACAATTGCGATATTAGCTATTTTGGGAAACAAGTTCAAAGAAGACCGGAATGATGGGAAATAAATAAATGTAGTAAGAACAAGCCACTGGTCAAAAAAACAAAAATATTCTATTAGAGATCTTCTGATGTTTCTGTAAAGAAAATCATTGTTCTTTGTTATGAAATAAATCATTCTTCGTCTCAAAATGAAATCAATTCCATAACTCCATTGAGAAAAACCTCTGTCCCATGTAAACCACTTAGTAATGTTAAAGTTGTTTTAAGTCCTATAAATATGTCTTAAATAAGAAGAGAAAAAGCAGATTGGTAGGATATTACTACTCTGGCTCTCCTAACAGTGGGTATGAGTCCCAATAAATATCACCCAGCCAGGGAATGTGGCCCTTAACAGAAGACCCATATCTAAAAGTAATTAGCAACTGTTTGCATTGGATCATGGAAAAAAAAGGATGCTAATGCTTTAGATAGCATGGGCCCAGAAGGGGAAGTGGTACTTTTAAATATTTTGGACTATGGCACTCACAATTCCTTGCCCTTAGCCATATTTTGAGGGTGATAAAAACTGAAGTCTCAAATTTATGGAAGGCACTAACTATACCTCTTTAATTTCCTTTTGGCCAGTCCAGTTGTTTGGATGGTCAAACTTTTTACTCTACATCAAATATACCGTATTAATCAAAACTGGATACAATAAGTCAATCTTAACATTTACATTTGTTCTTTGTAGCATTTAATACTTCTGTTTATAGTGAGTGTTCCTAAAATAGGGTGGGATGCATAATTTTGTTCTATCTTCTAAATTACAGAGGGAATCTGAAATCCCATGTTGTCCTCCACTATCTTGTGCAGAGGGCACACATAACTTTTGCGTAAGCTTAAAATAAGTTTAACATGGTTTTTAAAAAGAAAGACACACACTACCATCACCTCAAATAGAAAGCTTTCCCAGCAAGGTCCAACTCACCTTGTGTTATCGTCATGCCACTATATCCCTTAGTTATTCCCAAAATGATGAAATGCAGTATGCCCATGTTTGCCTTGAATACTAGCTTTTGAAAGTAGAGAGGTTCCCAGAGCAGCAATTCAACTTGGAAAATATAACTGTAGCATATGGCTTACTAATATAATAGATTTTCCCAGTCATTGGGAAAGCCAGTTATGCCACCATCCAATGATGTGCTATGTCTTATTTATCTAAACATGGTTTACTGAAAAATCATATGTAACTAAGTCATAAATCATCATTTACCAGGCCTGTTGTCCACTTCATATACCTTGCTAAGCCACAACTATGTTGGAATGTTGTCTTTCATGGTTGAAAATGCATGAATGAGGGAGGGGAGAGAATACATATTGGGTAGATTTGGTGAGTTTCAGCATCAAAAATACTTGTTAACATTATGTAGATTAGTTGATGTCCAGTAAATTGTAGAGTTCCCTTATTCCATTATTCAAAAGTCAAGATATGTTCAAAATTGAGCCACCTGACAGTTAGATCACATGAGCCCCAAGTGCACTGATTTTTTACTAAACATGTGTGCATAAGAGCTAGTCCATAGAATTGGACTCTCTTGTCTATATTCTGCAGCTGAGCTGATTTGGGTTTAGCTCAGGGGTGTCAAACTCAAGGCCCGCGGGCTGGATCCAGCCAGCGGGGTGCTTAAATCCAGCCCACGGGGCTGGCCTGGAAATATCAAGAGACCGGCCCTTGGTGGCTCTGGTGGCTAAAACAGGCCACATGCTGGGGAGCCACGCCTCATTTTCACCCTCCATGGCCTCCTGCAGCACTCTGCTGGCTGAAACCGCACTGAAAATCAGGCTGAAACTGGCCCCCAAAAAACAGCCCAAAAAACACCCCCAAAACAGGCCAAAAATGAACCCAAACCAGTCCCAAAATGGGCTAAAAACGGGCTGAATAATGGGCTCAAAATGGGTCAAAAATAGGTCAAAAAACAGCCCTCCCCATAGGTTTGCTCTCTCTTGCTCTTGTTCTCTCACCTTACCTAATGGCGGCGGCACCAGCCATGCTCTCCACAGCACCCTGCACTCCTTTGTCCTCCACCCCCCCATCACCTCACTTAGTTCATGTTAATTCTTCATCACTTCTTCTCATTGCTTGCCACCACAATGGAGCAGGAGGCTGAGCGATGCACCAGTGCAGCAGCCACAAAATGAGGTGGGGGAGGGGTGGGGGACGAAGCAAGGCAGGGGGTGTGGAGCTGCCCCACACACCCTGCACCAGCTTACCTGGGGGCCCCACAGCCAGTCCATCAACATCCTGACAACTGCATCATCTTGTGGTGGCTCCAGAAGCCCGATTCAGGACCCTATGAGGCTGGTGCATCGCTCAGCCTCCTTGTGAGAGTGCACACAGTGTGACTAGGTGAGACAACCCAGGAGCAAATACAACACACAGGTTTGTATTTACAAATAGTGGTTTTTATCCTAAAAAGCATATATACAAACAAGTACTTTTATACAGGCCTTGAATACAGGAGCAATCAGTAACCGGCAACTCCACCGGAGCACAGACTGAGAGAAAGAGAAAGGCATCCCCCCACAAGGTCTGTTTTATATTGCAGCCTCTTAAAGTGGTAGCAGTCCAATAACCCTGCTGACTCATAGCTACTGTTGCATCATCATTGTAACTTTACAGTATTACTATGTTACAACCTTGCAGCAGCTGGTTAGCTGTTAAATTAGCATTATCCTGACAGTTTCAGACCTGAGGTGTGTATAATTACATTACAGTAGCGAAGAGTAAACCTATGCATATTTCTTTGGGAATTGGCTCCATTTAATTTAGTAGACCTTACTCTAAATATACAGGTAGTACTCGACTTATGATCACAATTGAGCCCAAAATTTCTGTTGTTAAGTGAAACATTTGTTAAATGAATTTTGCCCCATTTTACGACTTTTCTTGTCACATTTGTTAACTATATCACTTCAGTTGTTAAATTAGTAACCTGGTTGTTTGGTGAATCTGGCTCCCCATTGACCTTGCTTGTCAGAAGGTCGCAAAAGGGGATCACATGGCCCCGCGACACTGCAACCATCGTAAATATGAGTCAGTTGTCAAGCCTCTGAATTTTGATCATGTGACCATGGGAATGCTGCAATGGTCGTAAGTGTGAAAAATGGTCATGTCACTTTTTTAACTGCTGTTGTAACTTCAAATGGTCACTAAATGAACTGTTGTAAGTCAAGGACTACCTGTCGTCTGTATCACCATTTTAGTTGATTGGATTGACAATATATTTGGCATTTCTATTCCATGTCTCAAGTCATCAAGTCTGTGAAATAAAAGTGATTCTTGACCACTTGCAACAAATCTGCTTGGAAGGGACTTGTGGAGGGGCCCTCAAATACATTAACGTTTAATGTCATTTAAATGATTTTATTTGGCTAAGCGTGTCTTGGTAATCTGCACATTTCCTTCATGAAATAGAGATATACGTTTAGAAATAGAGATATACATTTGTAATAGGACAACGTTATTTTAATGTTGCCAGCTTCCAGATGACCTAAAGGTCTTAGAATAAATGGTGATGCCTTGCAAAAATATGCAAAGGATCATCAATGTGGATAAATGAATCAAGGACTGATTGCTTTGGGGAAAAGACAATATATCAGCAATTCTGTTGTCGGCCTTTGGACTAGCATATCATTTATGTAAAGCCCAAGGTATATATTTGTCCAGGTCTCTCTGGAAAGAAATTCTGCCTTTCTTGGCCAGTGAATTCTGTTTCTGAAGTGAGTTGCTCAGTTGAACATAGACTAATAAAAATATTAGATGTATCCAGTTTGAAACCTGTAATGCACCTTTGCTCAGCAGATTAAATTTAATTCAGATAAAAATCACTTACTTATTTAACGCACTTTGGTGCAATCGAGAATCTTCATCTTCTTTTTGCTTGGTATATGTTTCAATTATTTCTTCCCAAAATTTCTTCAAGCCATGAGCATCACAGATTACTATGGGATGGCGTTTGGAACCAATGTAGCTGTCCATTTTCTGAAAAGCAAATCAAAAGTACAAAGGAGACAGCACTTTCGTTTTCTGACTGCTAAAAGAATAATCCATGTTCTAAGAAAATGTCTTTCCTTTTCCCCCATTATAAAATGGCTTACATAAAAGCTTTTTGTGAAAATAATTTCCTACATTAGATTCTACTTAGATAAATATTTAAGCTAGAGTTTTCTGAGTTAGTTTGACAAAGGATGTTGTGCTTCAACTCATGCCTTCTTAGTTTTGTTTGCAGAAAAACTAGCCTATATATTGTTCTACAACTACAGTGAATAATACCGTGTAACAAATAGAAAGTGGGCTGTACTATCAGATATTGCCGAAGATCTGAAGATGCTAAACATATTCTAACATCAGTTTGTTGACAGTGTAGGCTGCATTTACTGGTTTCCCTTCTTACACCTAAGACTGTCCGTTCTTACTGTTCTTGGAGGGTTTGGGGGAAGCAAGATAACGTTCATGGTGTTTTTCATATAATTATCAAAGTGCATAAAACGATTAGTAATTTGTTCATGACAACTTGTGATTTAGTCCCTCAAATATTGTGTAAAGTTTTTTCCTGATTCTTATTTGCATTTTATATGACACACTATTATTTTATTTCAGATTGTGTCTCTTCTATGTTTATGAACACAGCAGTTTTTACATCCATGAAGAAGAATAACATTATTGCTGCAGTCATAAACAGAATGATGAATAAATTTAAATAGTTTCCTTAAATCTTATATAGACTGTTTTAAACTGGGTTCGGTAGAAGGCCATCCAAGGTGAATTCTCTGTTAGCCATTAAATAAAATAATATAAGAATAATAATGCAATCATTAAAAAAATCCTTTTCTGTTCTGAATATTTCAGGAATTATTGGGATTGCAAGTAAATACTATTGTGCAGTAACTATGGGTTGCAAATTCATGTAACATAGTCTTACTTCCTAACAAGGGTGCTCCTGTGCTTTTCTCTGGGATACTTTATTTTGTTTTCAGTCTCCCCAGTTTTGTGTGTTTTTGTTTCCCCAATGACAGTCAACCATCCTAGGCAACTAAGCATGTGCAGACATCAGCACTTCTGTAAAACTAGAGCTTTATTCACACATGTCAATATCTCCCCCTTGTGTCCACACATCTGCCAACACTAGCCATCTGGTATCATTTGATCTTCAAGATGCTTGCAGATTGAGGACTTTTAGTTCTATACCACCAGATGAAGAGTTCAACATTTCTGTCTTTTCTTCCCCCAAAACCATTTTGTTTGAAAAGAAAAAAGATGGGAGAAGCATTGAAAAAACATAGACAGATTCAAATAGGTATTGACATTATCTGGAACCTTAATGCTGAACAAAAAAATGGGGCATTTTTGTACTTTCAAAAATAACTCATTCAGAGACACCAATGACATCAGTTTTCTCCACAATCATTTGTGTCATTTGGAGATATATGTTTCTTTCTCTTAATATAGTTTTTGTTTGTGTTGCTTCTGTTTTTGTGATGATTGTCCAAAATAATAAAGTGAATCCAGAAAATTAACAGAAAAAAAGAAATTCATAATTTCATTTAAAGTTCCAGTTAAAATTTCATTCCCCATGTAAAATACTTAAAGGAACTCAAGTATGACACTTTTTAACCAAAACATCTGCATTATATCTTTGGTTTATGGCCTTATTTCGGTTTGTCAATACCAGGCAATCGGTTTAATTTCAGACAGGTGAACTGTTCCTAAAACGAACGGCTGTTTTCTTTCCATTCAGTGCTTCCAAATTACTTAGATAAGTGGAAATACAGCAAATATCTTAAAGTATATCTGCATGTCTTATATTTAAGGGTAGCAGTTAGTTTTAAGCATAAACCCACAGTGGGTAAATGAAACAATCCCTAATATGGTAGTTCTTAAACACTGATGAATGGGAAAAACTACTTTGTCTAAGCTGAAATTTCTGATTAAATGTCCTTCACTAACTTTCTTTCCACTTCCTAAAATGGAAATGAAACATCCTTAATAATTTGGGAGTTAATGTTTTACATATATATATATTTATATGCATTTTTAAAGGCAAGATGTTTTATTGTGATCTTGTATGATTCTATTCAGAAGTAAGCCTTACTGAATTCAGTACACATTTACTCCCAGCTAAATGCTCATAATGCAACTCATAGCTCAATCTCCCTTGGCTTAATTCCCATTTAATTAGTAATATTTGCTACTGAATAAATATGTAGAGTATTATGAAATTGGTATAGTTTTATTAGGACTAATATTCTATCTTCAACAGAACATCTGTGTTTCCAGATGAAGCAGGTATTTTGCAAAGAAATAGAGTTAATTTCCTCACAATTTCTTTCAGCTTTATTTTTACCTCACAAAATATGTCAAGATAGGAAAGTGAGGAGTCTGTGGTTATGAAATTGCATCTCAAATCAATTTTAGCACATTTATGGGCAATTCACTACAGATTTAATCAGACATATGAATACTACAATTAATGGATCTTGTTTCTAGATTAGATGCAGACTGGAATGAAGCAATTATATGGCAACATTGAGTTATTTATTTATAATAATTTCATTAAAGCTGAACAAATAAGTTCCATATTCTTATTAGTATGCTGAAACTGTCACTTTACTAAACATATTCTATGGAGACATCAAGCATGAGAAGACAGTGTTTAATTTGGTGTTTAGTAACAACATATCCAAGTAATTCAAACATCAAAGTATCTTAAGAAAACCAATACGTCAGTAAAAATCCAGAAACGTGTAAAACAATATGTACTAGATTGTGTTATTAATTGTATAAAAAGTTTAGCAAGAAGTCAATTACTGTACTAAGCATTACAATTTAATATAATAATTATTTTTTAAAAAATAAATGCTTACTTTAATAATAGAGAAGTTTCTTCTTCTTTCATCTGGCCTTTTGGAAATAGTTTTGAGATGTGTTAGCTTTATCTTTAGGGTCTTCTCTTTCTAAAAACTCAAAGTGGTTTGGGTGAGCTTCAAATATCTTTTTCTTCTGTCACTCATTTTTTATTTGGGTTTGATGACATGGCTATTTTTGAATCATTTCAACGGAGGGGAAAGAAATTAATCTCCTTCTATGAGATCTACAACATGAGGTGGGATTGCCAGACATCTACAAAGCATCAGCTCTGAATGCCACATTTGATCTATGCTATAATTTTCTGGCAAGAGCACTGATGTCATAATTTGGCTCAAGGGAAACAGTTATTCTTTGACAAATGCAGCATCTTTGGAACATGTTGCCATGTGACTAGCAAGAACAGGACACCACCATTTGAACAAAGAGACCTAAATACTCTATGTTGTATAACATGTGGTTTGTATTAAGACTGGATTACTTGAATGAGCTGGAAGAGTGATAGCAATAAATCTTTTGAACTAGTCTTGGGTAAGAAAACCTTGCTGATTTGTGAGAAGACCCCAGCCATTCTTTTCATGCAGTAGTCAAGGAATATGGACCCAAGAGCATCCTCAAAACTTTTAAGAATGTGAGATAAATTTAACACATATATATCTCCTCTATTGAAATAATAATTAGAAAGTTTTTCTTTGCGTGGTTTTTGAAATTTCTCAAAATGAGATGTTCCCTCCTCAACATTTTAAAGAATATTCTGACGCCTTGTAGAATAAGCATTTTAGAGTATAAGGTTTTATGGGCCAGAGCCTATAAGATTCCTTATTATTCTCAGAAGTAGATTAAAATAGTCTCCTGGAAAAGCACCAATTTTAAAATGTCACTCTTCATGATCTATCATCACATCCTTTGTTTAATATTTCTCTCAACAGATTTTTCAGCATTTTTTTGGAAAGTCAAAGTTAGGGTTTTCATCAATTTTAAAGATTTTTTTTGTCCTGCCTGTATTATTTGCCAAAACCCAGAATTTGAACTCTGATTTGTGAATAAGAAAAGTGATTGCTTATTAATTCTAGATAGTAGTTAATTCTTGAAAGATTCCCTCAATGAAGAACAAGTGAACTTAAATGTCTTTTTTTTAAAAAAAAAACAAGTGAGGTTTGTGTAGGCATGCTACATGTAGCTCCATTTTTGAATTTAATATTTATATTATTTCTTCAATGATATACAGTAAATATGGTGGTGGAAGAAATGTCCATCTGGGTTCAGTTCCAAGTGGGACGAAAGATACTGGAAACATGGAGACTGCTTGGAAGGATGGTTTAATGGTGGACAGGACCACATTGAGGTCCTGGGCAAAACTGAGCACATGGGTGAGAGAGGGAGAGAGATTTATACTCTCTGTTGGGCTTTGAACTTGCTACCTGTTCCTGTGGCAAGAAATGTATCCTGATTGGTTGTCAGACTCTGAGGGGGCCATGCAGGGGTAACTTTGTAGGTTGTCTTGAGTCCCAGGCTTGGTTGAATCTTGCTGGGTGATGTAATGAAG
>JANHFL010001090.1:110332-120809 GCA_032468155.1 Oxyrhabdium leporinum
ACCCTTTTTAGAAGCATTTAAGAAAAATGCTTTAAAAATTAGTCTAGCCAATGGACTGAACCTAGTTCATCATGTGAACTTAAGGTACTCAGTCCCACCAATGACAGGAGGTTTGAAGAGTAGGGGATACCCAAATCAGCATCTCAAAGCCAGAATGGAATAGGCCAACATGGCCATGAGGGAAGCTCAGAGAGAGGATGGTAGCAGTGGGGTGTGGGCCTATAGCATACAAAAGTGACCATCAGATCTGAGTACTTCTTAACCCAAATGCATGATCAACCATATCATCCATGACATGTGCCAGATTGCATTTCTAGCAAAAATTGTGCTGTGAAGAGGATAGCTGGAGATGAGATGAAGTCAAGGTCATGAGGAAAGTTCAGGAAAAAAGCAGCTATTAAGAGATGTTTAGAAGAAAAGTCCATAGGCTAGATGCCTTCTGGTAAATCAAAGCCTGTAGGAAAGGCAGAACATAAATCTAATAAATATATCAATGATATCATGTCCTATTTCTGAACTGCTAAATACTTAAAACTGCTGAATTGCTAAATACTTAAATAACACTTAGTGTTATTTAAATGAAGTCTCTAGATAGAGGTTTTTATCTCTGCAGTCCTTTTTTGTGCCCATACTGTCTTAGGACAATAAAAATTAGTACTTACAGCTAAAGGCTTTCCTTGAAGGTCCACATCATCTGGAAACAGCAGACTCTAAATGAGAAGGATGCCAGTAATTAACATTTTCTTTCCATGAGATTAACAGACAAAACTGGAGGGGAAATTAGAATTTTTGATCTCTCAATGGCATGCAGAAATTTCCGCTTCCTTCTTAATTATTTCCCTCCTTTTATTTCATATAGGTACTCAAACCAATTTTTCACTGACATAAGAAATTTAATTTAAGCACTGAGTAAACGAAAAAGGAACTATTAGGAAATTGGCAGTTCAGTCAGCTCAGCTTTCAGAGTAGTAATTCAATTGCTTCTTACCACATCCTTGCTTGTGAACATTAGGCAGGCATTCCAGAGTCCCATAAATACAGCGACATAATTGACATTCTTCTTGAGACCATTCACCATGTCCGAGGGAACCACAATTCCTAAGAAATCGCAAAGTTTTAGTAAATGAAAGCTCCTAAGGAGTTCCAGAAGCTCTCAGAAAACTCCATAAAATCACAAAAGGGAGCCTTTTCCCTTTAGAAGCAAAGGTGGGGAATTTTGAGTAAGCATCATTTTTGTTAAAACAACAGCTAGGCAGGCAGCCAACTAGCAAACCACTCCATCTACTTCTGTGACAATCCATCACCACTTATGATGGTGCCTACAAAAGGAAATACCCATAGGACTGACAGGAATTCAACCACATATACAAAGAAGCATATAAATAGTCGCTAGAACTCAGACAACATCCAAATTGAATAAAGTAAAATAAATAAAAGTGGGAGAGGGAAACTCAGAGCTAGGCTGGGTTTTTAACTCCAAAATATGACTGTTAGATACTACATTCGCTTTGGTTGGGAGCTGCTCTTCATAATAAAAGTATTTGGTGCTCAATTTTGAGAGATATGTTAGAATTGAAATAGGGGATTATTGGAAAATAAAGAGAATTTTTGTTCAAGGATAATGGAGGTATCAGGTCAGATAATGTTTGTTTTACATACAAATAGTCAAGAGTTAAACTGAAGAGATAATTGCAAATCTCCATTTGACTGTAGAGCTCACTGGATGAATTGGGCCAAGTAAATTTCTCTCAGCATCATCTACCTTAAGGGTTGTTAATGTAGGAATTATCTAAATCAGTGACTCTCAACTTTGGCAGCTTTAAGATGGATGGATTTCAACTCCCAGAATTCTGGGAGTTGAAGTCCACTTATCTTAAAGCTGTCAAGCCTGGGGAAAAAATAATCTAAAGGAAGTCTTTCCCCATGAATGTTGCCTTGAACTCACACAGAGAAAAAGTGGATAAAATACAATAAATAAATTCCCCAGGACAAATGATGCCATTAGTGTTATTTACATGCTGCGCCTCTCCAGCTCTCCCTCCACCCAACTCATTTTTTTTCTGGAGCAGATTTGAAAAAGGAAGAAAGGAAGAAGAGGGAGACAGGATTATTTGTGATTGTTGGGTGTGGAAAAGTCCACTAGAACAATGCTCGATGGATCCCAGAGACAGAGAACTTTTACATACCTGATTCTTGTATCATGTTCACAGTATCTCCCACTGAAATGTTTTGGGCATATACAAAAAGTTCCCAGGAAACAAGTTCCTCCATTTTTGCAGCAGTGTTTGTTCAATTTGCTTGCTAGAAATAAATGGGAAATAAATCACAAAAAGTATATCAAATTTCTTTGGAAAAAATAGACCTCCTTAAAAACTACTGTCCTGCAAACAACAAGCTGCTACATAAAAAGTCCACTAGTTTCACTTCTGCTGTGCCCATTGTAGAGTTAAGTGCCCTTTTAAATTTTATTAGCCACTTTGGTCTAGTGGTTAAGAAAGACTTGAAACCAGGAGATTGTGAGTTCTAGTCCAATCTTAGATATGAAAGCCAGCTGGGTGACTCTGGGCCCAAGTCAGCCCAACTCACATCACAGAGTTGTCGTGGGAGAAATGGGAGGAATAAGGAGTATCACTTATGTTTGCTGCCTTGAATTACTTCTAAAGTAATAAAGGTGGGATAAAGAAATTATAATGCATAAACTGAAAATAAATAAATTATAAAACAAAGACAGAACAGGTTTGTGGAAGCTATGGTCTATAGATTTGTCTTCTAATACAGAGAATGAGTTACTCTCTACAGTGAGTGTTCTATACAAAAGATTAGAATTTATGTGATATTGTACAGAACAGTTTCATTCTCTAGTAAAGGTGGTAGAAGAAATTCTAGCCATATGCATATTCTGACATGTGGTCCAGTATGGATCAACTGAACAATAAAAAAACTTTATGAAATTTTGGATATGCTGTACTGTGGATTAAATTTACCAAAATGCTTTGAGGATATTAATTCATGAAAAGAAATTTAAACTTATGAAACATCAGAGTTCTGTTTCTTTCTTTTTTTTAAAAAAGGAGGGGGAGTAAAGATTTCAGATGGTTTCAAATTTATTAGAAATCCTCAAAACCTGTGATGGCTTGTAATTAATCCACAGAATAGACACTTATCTTTTTTTTTAACTGATGGTATACTATATAATAGCATCACAAGCAATTGTTACATAAATTCAAGATTATGTGATGTCCTGGCTGGCCATCAGTGGTGGTTTGCATAGGGTTGTACTTATCAAAGCTCAGATCCAGAAACAGGAGCCATTCTGATCAGTTGTTAACACTGTAGGAATGTCATGTCATGTTATAATGGCCATCAAGCATCCTGTGCTCATGGATTACAGCAAAATTGCTCATGAAAAGGAGTGAATTCATTACATAATTAAGGCATGCAGCTAATGGAGGAAAAGAGTATTCATTACTATTCTAAATATAACAAAATAATAAATGGAAGATGCCATTAATGGTTCGAAATGCTAGGAAATGTTATGTGTTGATAAATATATGGGGAACTAACTTCCCAATCTTACCCACCTCCAGAAACCCTAGATTACAAATACTATTGTTCAGAGATATATTGGTGGTCATTGGGTTTGATGAAGATGTTGAAAACTACAGTCCAAGAAATCATAGAAAAGGCACAAGCTAGGTGGAAGGATGGTGAAAAAAGATTGTTTACAGGGAATGTATTTTTGAATCCTATTCATCTGTAAATTCATTTTTATCTTGAGAAAGTCATTATCTCAACAGCCATATTTCTCTCTTGCAAAATATGTACAATATAATTTTTCTTAGGGCTTTTGTGGAAGAATGCTGGAATACAAAATATTTTAAAAATTCAGAAATTCTGTATAAATCATAGATAACAAGCAGCCTTGCTGTTAATGTTGAGGTCAACATAAAAAGTTCCAATTTTTATATGGAAGTTAGAAAGCAATAAACTTTTTAGAAGTTTTTATAATAACTAAGGAACATTCTATGTAAGACTCTTCCTTTAGGAAATAGAAATTTATTAAGCACACATATTAGAGTTTAGCTTGACATTATCTAAACCTTGTATATTTAATACAGAGACAATATTATTTTGGAAGAAAATATACTTGATTAGCATAATTGATTAATGACTTTGCTTGATTTCTACCAGTGAATCTGATTATTAAGGTGTTTTTAGGAGCGCTTTTAAAAAGATGCCAAGCAGCAGCTAATCAGTTATCTGAGTATTATTCTTCCTTGAATTTTCCTAGAGGTTTCATACTGAGGCTTGGTTCACACATTGAATTAATTCATAACATAGTTTCAAACAGCTACAGTCCTGTACTTTATAATCCGCTTTTTGATTTAGCAGTGAATCCAGGCATAGTTGATATTAAGAGATGCTCTTTCTAGTGGCTTTTATGCGGTTGGAAAAGGGTTGCATTAAACAATATTTAAAGTCACCTTCCAATTCTGATTGTAATATAGTTAGTATAAAACTTTATTAGAATCAGACTGGAAGATACCTTTAAATATCATTTAATGCAACCCTGCTGTAACTGCATAAAACCCACTAGACAGAGCATCTCTTAATACCAACTAGAATATACACAGTATAGTTACATACCATTTTATATAACTCAGTTGTTGTAATCACAATTTGGATTATAACATGACAGGGTACTCTTTTTCAGTTAGTATAACCTCTCAAACTCTGTTCTTAACACAAATTGTGCAGTTCAAGACAAAATTCCCAGATAATTAGATAATGCTTATATCAATGGACAAGCATTGGCTACTATAGTAACAGAAATGAGCATCTCTAGAAATCAAGTAAATCTATGTTTGAATCCTCAATTACACAGTTCAGTACACACAATTGGGTCAGTCCCTTATTAGATGTTAATCTTACATCAGACCATTACTTGTACCCAGCTGCTGTGGTATATAAATTATAGTTCATAGCTTAGTTTATTAGTATCATGGAATTAAATTCAATCTTTCTTTTAGGAATTCAGGTAACATATACAGCACTCTCTTTTTTCCATAACAGTACTGTAAATTGGTTGGCCTACATGAAAATACCTACCAAATTTACAGGACTGAAGATGGACTTGAACCTAGGTCCTGGCTCAGATAACTTTATACTACCCTACGTGAACTATTAGGTCATAGTTCATGAACTCACTTAACTGTGGTTTAAGAAATTATGATTTATGACTATATGAACTCAATCTACTTTACAGATTGTTATTATTGTAAGAAGTGAGAACCCCCAGCCTTGAACCCAAGAGCAAAAGTACCTTTAAGCATCACATTTTTTTCCTAAAGTTTTTCCTCCTGAGAAGATCCAGCTGGACATTTAGTAACGTTATGTTTTTTTAGGTCACCCAATAGCTGAAGTTCTCTGGGTGGTTTACAACCAAACATAAAAATCTACAACAGTTTATACACTTTGCAAAAACTTACTATCTGTGATCCCAATGAAAGGTATAACGTTGGATGGATTGTTCCTCCTCTTTTCAGAATTAAGTTGATTGAGAACATTAAAGGTTTTCAAAGCATGATTCCTATTCCCCAAACTTGGGGTATCATCGTCACAGTCTTCGCTCTCACAAGCTTTTAAAAGAGAAGATACACATAAAATTCAGTAATGCCCATACTACTGCCCTTCCAGGGCTACCATCCTCAGCCCTTATGTTTTTATTAGATGATTTGTTACATCAAGAAAACATGCAGTATTTCATGCATTTCCTAAGCTAGTTTTAATGAATTTTATCAATGAAATAGGGATGAAAAAACTCCAAGAGAGCCAAAGATGTACAAAAATAATGAAGTTGTATAGAACTCCTTCTTTTTAAGATTCAATATATGTATGATAACTTTTAAGTGGATAGCATTGCATTTATGCCCACTCCAATATATATAAAATAAGGACAAATTCAGGACTTCTAATTTTTCCAAATTAGGCGTGATGGGAGTGAAGGGAAGACGCTGGTTATCCTTTTCCCAATTTCCTAGGTCTCTAGCTATTGGGGGCCAGTAGCCCATCCGTTAAGTGTTTTGTATTTCAATCCTATGGGAAGCAGATATTCTGGCTAAAAGCTCTGTATTAAAAAAGGAAGTAAGATTAACAGGGGCTCAACACTGCTTTTGATGGACTGAGACAATTAAAATCATATTACATAAATTTACTTACTGTATGCCATCTGGATTACATATACTGTCATGGTCATCAAAAAAATGAAATGGAAGGATCTAAACAAGCAGAAACCATAAGAGTAATTTTAGGACATTTTTGTCATCATTTTCAAACATCTTGCAGTCACAATATATACTAACAGAAAAATACATTAATAAAAATAAACAATAAAAACTTAATATCTAAACATTATAATATTCATGAGAGCCAGTTTGATATTATGGTTAAAGCACCAAGTTAGAACCTGGGAGTTCATGAGTTCTAGTCTTGCCTTTAGGCACAAAGCCAGCTGGATGGCAAATCACTTCTAAAAAACTTTGCCAAGAAAACTGCATTGACTTGTCCAAGCGCTCTCAGAGGAAAAAATATTAATATCCATATAGCACTGTCAATTATATACAGATGGAAAAAATGCAGAATATTATAGAAAAACATCTTTTAATTAAAATTATAGATTTTAATTTACATTTCAGGTAATGGGTTATATTCATTTACCTTGAAGTCTGCATGTTCTTTTTAGTAGTCTTCAGAGCAAACAGTCCTGCTGCTAAGTTTTCCTGTGGTCCAAAATACAAGCAACTCTTATAGAGGGATGGCTTCACAGTAATTTATAGAAAAAATAAACAATGGATACTCTCTAGTTTTCTCCTCCCTTTTTGTCACATGACTGACAATGTAATAATCTGCCTGGGGCTATGACCTATGTTGTGAGGTAGGCCTGTAAATTCAAAAGCCTTGGCTGTGGCATACATTTGAATTGAATTTGTTTCCAGATAAATTAATAGAACTTATTTTGCATCTCTTCTTCTGCTACGAAGATTCTAGAAATATCTTATATATTGTTTGCATTTACCTAATATTCTTGATAAATGGAAATGAACTATAAGGAGGTGAAAAAATCCTTTAAAATGATTAGTCTCTTTTTTTGGTATTTTTAAAGGTGATTCAGCCTCTCTTATAGCATTTTCGCTGCTTAAGCTTTCATTCATACCAGAAATTAAACATTTATTAAAATAAATACAAAATTGCAGGCTCTTTTCAAATTATTTGTTTTTGCTATTTAAATTTTGCTTTGCATGGTA
Organism: Oxyrhabdium leporinum; assembly: GCA_032468155.1. Taxonomy (NCBI): domain Eukaryota; kingdom Metazoa; phylum Chordata; class Lepidosauria; order Squamata; family Cyclocoridae; genus Oxyrhabdium; species Oxyrhabdium leporinum. Next base: position 117,637 of record JANHFL010001090.1, read on the forward strand.
GAATATATCCAGTCTAGGCAAAATTAGGAATCATTATCAGATCTCATGAAAAATGGTAATAATGAACCCTTTTAGCTAAGCACAGTGAACTCATAAGATGAGTATAAAGCTGAAACATAAGCTAACCAGCTGTATTTTAGTCTGCAGTAGTATGTTTTATTTAAACCTGACTGTATGGTGAGATGATTGATGAGTAATAAGCCATAAGTAAGTGTATCATACTGAGCACATTTGTATGATCACTTTTTATATGAGATGTGTTTCTGTGCCAAAATTCCAGCACCTCTCACATTGGGCCAAGTTGGTTAATCATCATTAAAAACTATTGTAATAATTGGAAGATTATTAATTTCCCATTTTATGATGTTGTATTGCAGATGCTGCTAAATATAAGCTGTAAACCGCCCCGAGTCTTCGGAATGGGGCGGTATATAAATGTGAAAAATAAATAAATAAAAATAAATAAATGTGTAACTTTCAGCATCCTTCACTACTGGCCATGATTCCCAGAGATATTGTCATTGTTCAGCAGTATATAGGTTGTCTGATCTCAAAGTAGAAAATTTAAGAATCAGGCATTAATTATTATTTACATTATTCAATTTACATATGTTAGAATTGGTGCTTCACTACTTCTGTGAATATCAGTGGAATAAGTCCTACTGGATTCAGTGATTAAAACTATATAATATCATCCTGTGAGATATGGAAAAACTGCTTAACCTTACTTCCATGGCTTAAATTTTTTTTAAAGCAATTGATGATTGTTCCATTGTGCCATCGAGAATAAAAGCCCTAATTATTTGGCCCTAATAAGTGATCATCAACAACTTTGCAGATATAAAGCTAATGTGATATAGAATGTGAAATCTGAATGAATAATTAATGAGTGCTTTTAAGGAAGCAAAAGAGTTCTTTTATGCATAGGTATTGTGTTAAATTAATTCCCCTGAACAGAAATGTCTTTAGTCCTATTCTTCAGAGGATTTTTTGTTTCCACTAGAAGCTGTTTGCTAAAGTTCATTAGGGCATTGTTGTGTGAGGGAAGATTAATTTCTTTAGACTAATTGTTTTATAATTGTTTCTGAACCTACATTATTATTGATCATTTCATGTTGTTTGTTTCCATTTGTGTATCATTACTGCAAAGCATAATACCTAATGGGATTGCCTGCAATTAGGCTGTTGATGGTGATGACTTGGAGAACAAAAAAAGGGAAAGAAATGGTTTCTCCTCTGAATTATATAAAATTTAAATTTAAATGGAACAATATTGAGAAAACCCATTCTTTGAGAAATGGGCAATAAGGATTAGTTGCTTGTTAAGAACTAATAGATCTAAATTGAAAAGAGCTGCTGCCAGAGGTGCTCCCCTTTGACCTTGCTGAATGACCAGAATCAAGTTGCCATTTTGCTTTTCCAAAAACGCGAGATGGAATCTCAGGTCAAGCATATCAGGACCATTCATTTATATCACTCTGCCACTGCGCCAAATTCATTCGTTTATCATAATAAAGTTAATAAAGTTTCAAAATACTTATACTTTTAGAATGTAGGGTGATCATAGCTTTGTTTTTGTTACCTACCTTTACTGTAAGAAGCATTTCTCCTTTAGCACATGCATAACAGGTAGAAAATGAACAGGTGTCATGTACAGAAAGTGTTTAGAAAGTTTGTATTTGATGGGTATAACCCTTAGTCATAAATGCTGGAAGAACAGAATGCATTTATTCAGGCAATGAATTAAATTGGTGGAACAGACAAATGAATGCTAATTAAAGGAGTTTATTGCTACAAGACACAGTGATTAGCAATATTGGGAAAAGCAGAACAAAATATTCTACATCTATCAATAAGAGCCAAAATCAGTTGAGTCCTATGCTCCATTACATACAGTGTAATTCTTGTGAGAATTGGAGTTCATATCAAAGGTAAAGATAAATGTGAATTATATCTAAGGTGACTACAATAAGGCATCCCTGCAGTTTTCTTAGCAACAGTATAGAAATAGTTTGCTCATTGTGCTTTTTATGATCCCCCAAAATAATAATTAATAATTAATAATAATTAATAATAATTAATAATAATTAATAATTAATAATAATAATAATAATAATAATAATAATAATAATAATAATAATAATAATAATAATCCTTTCCCAGTGCACAGCCTGGATTTGTTGATTTTCTCCCATTTAGGGACTAAGCAGATCTAATCCTGTTTAGATTTGTTAAGATCCACTCCTATTGCTTAGATGCTGCCCCTGGCTCATTGCCTCTAGTCCAGGATTTCCAACCTTGGCAATTTTAAGACTTGTGGACCTTCCAAAATTCCCCATAATAGCTGTAAATAATAGTTGTAAAAATCTATTTAAATAGAAAAAGCAACACTACAATTCAATCAATGGGGAGTATAAAATGACACTTTAATCTAAATATCACTGATAAGTTAAAATACTCTATTTTCAAAAACCAAGCCAGTAACATTCCACAAAAAAGCTTTTGATCAACCCCAAAAAAGAGGATAATTCTAAAGTTTATAAGGAATAGAATTAATAAATATTCCAGAGCATACAGTATTTGTTTTGTCTCTGCAGGAAGCTAATATTTGAAGTAATTTGTCTGCACAATTGTGATGGCCTGGATATTTTCACTGCAGTAATATGATTGCATTAAATTAAAACATAATAAATTCTGTCAAAATGTTTCTTTTGGTTGACAGAAGAAATTGTGTTTTTCTAATGTAATTATTTGAAATAACTATGTAAAGTCTGAAGAATGCAGTACATGGGTGAATATATGGTGTTATACCAAAAGGAAAATTTCTGCTGAACAAATAATGTTAACATTATCTAGTATAAGTAAAATTCAGTGAAAAGCAACTGAAATATAGTGATTCAGATGTTGCATGTGAAACTCTGGTTCAAGACTACTGTCAATCATACAAGATCGCTGAGCTTTTGCAGAAAGGGGATCATACATCTGACAAATAAAGCCATAAATAGATATGAACAAAAGAAAAAACTTTAATTATATTAATGAGGTAATGACAGCATTCATTTCTTGCCTTTAAACCAACTTGTTCTGTTCTCATTAATTTCATATTCTCTCTCTCATTCTCTCTCTCATCTCTCTCTCTCATCTCTGTATCTGTCTCATCTCTTTCTTTCTCT
>JANHFL010001090.1:125562-135668 GCA_032468155.1 Oxyrhabdium leporinum
GGCAGATTTGTTACCTGGGGGGGAAAAGCAAACACAGAGATGTTCAATAAGAATGGGGATAGTACTTGTGGGAAAAAATGAAATAGAAATAGTAGGATCATAGTATGGCTGCAAAAAACTAGAACTATAATTTTAGGCGGATTCAGTATAAATATTATTTCAAAATTACAGAAAGTAATAGTTCCATGATGGTCAATAGGGTTCAAATCCTAGTGCAAGGATTGGGTTCAATTCAGAAAACTAGAACATGTTTAGACTAGAATGGCACTGAAAATATTAAGGGACTAGCAACTAAATCATTAGGAAGACAGCTGGACTAATTTGAGAACGCTTAGTCTTGTGAATGTACCACTGTGAGGAGTTGTGATTGCACTGTAAGTGTGTGAAAGGATCTCACATGGAAGGTATCATCGGAATGCAGCAATTGGAATAATGAATTTAAGCTACAAGAAGGAAACCTCTAAGTGAATATTAGAAGAAACGTAGTAACAGTAAAAGCAGGCTGACAGTGGAACCAATTACCCTTCACCCGAGGTGTTCAGACAACAGCCGTACACCTATTTAAAAGGATTTAATTTAAATTTCTATGCTGTGCAGTGTTGAACTTAATGTCTTAAATGGCACTTTCCAGTTCTATAATTCTGTACTTAGGATCAAAATACTACGGTTACTTATATGCTATTAGTGTGTTCTACTTAACCTTTTGCAGCCTGGTTTTAAATAGGGTCCTTTTTTAAAAAACTAAAAACATTTAATTCAGTGGCACTTGATTGCAATTAAAGCTGCACTTTTAATAGGGTAAAGATAGCTTGTTGTTAACTAATACAGTTATTACAAACTGTATATCCTTCCCCTCCATCACATTTTGATAAAACAGTGAATGAATGAAATGATGTTATTGGTTATTAGTCTGTGACAAAACAAAGATATGCCAAGTGGTTTCATTTGGAAAACACTGGTAAAATATCCAAAATTCTAAGAAATAAAAAAAATGTCACTAAGGTACATGAATTATTTATTTCCTTATATTTTGTCTTTATTATTTTTATAAATATCTCAAAGTGGCGAACACATCCAACTCACTTTAATCCTATTTTCCTCACAACAGCAACCCTGTGAGGTGGGTTGATTGGACTGAGAGAGACTGACTGGCCCAAAGTCACCCAGCTGGCTTTAATGGACTTGAAGCAGGACTTGAACTCATGATTTCCTGCTTTCTGGCCTGGTCCCTTAGGCACTAGACCAAACTGGTTCTCTGAATAATAGCACATAATTAAAATAAAATAATACTTTACGTATAGTTTCTCCATATGTCCATATGTCTATGGATAATGTGACATTATCTGTTGCTCTCAGACTCCGTCAATATTATTCATATTGTGCCTTCCATTATTTCTATGCAACATCCTAGAAATGACAAAACAATAACACATTTGTCTAATTCATTTCTACTGATATTGGATACATTCTGAACACTTGGTTTCTTCAGGTGGTTCAACCACATAAGGATGACAGTGGCTAAGGATGTAATTCTAGCATGTCACATTTCCTTTTCTATTTTTAATAATTTTCATTAAAATTTACAAATATAAAGATAAAAAATGAATTTATGTATGTATGCATGTGTGTGTCTGTGTGTGTGTATGTGTGTATGACTCCCCCCTCCGTGGAGACCAATGCAAAAAACTTCACCAACTTATCACTTTCTTTAAAAATACAACAAAAGAAATATCTTCTGGTATCTTATTTGCTATCTATAAACAAATCCTAGAACATCATTCAGTTCCAGTAAAAAAAAAATATCCATTGAGAGCTACCAGAAACAACATATGTGTTTTAACCTTGTTCAAATAAATCTACTTTATATTCTTTCTGTTTAATAAAATTAATGTTTAATTGCTTCAAGTAATGTCCCCCAGTTTGATTTCTTATTATTTTCTCTTTGTCTCTTCTCAGAAACTCATGTCTTTTTTGTAAATCCATAGTAAGGAAACTATACAGGTTTTTCTTCTGTTTTAAAATTTGTATGTTCCCTTTCATCAGTTGATTTCATTTATAAATTCAATGCGGCATTTTTTTTTTTTTTACAAAAAATCCAAAATGTGGATTTTTAGATCCACATTTAAATAAATCTCATTCTCTATTTTGTCCAGTAGAATCTCTTCCTTTTCTATAGCCTCTTTAAAATCTATTTTTTATAATGGTAGACAATCCTAAGGGTAATTTCTGACTGTATTGTTCCCAAATATCCTTGAATTCTTCCATAATCAAAATATTGTTCCATTATGTTAATGGATTTCCTCTTTAATTGTATTTTTTAGTTCTCTTTTTTCCTTTGAATGAACTTTCAAAGTCCCCTCTTATTATGTGTTTTTTTTTTCTAACCAACATTTCCCTACAACATTCTCCACAGGATTTCTTGCTGCTAATTTCAAAGTATATATGTATGTGTATGTATTTATGTATGATATTATATAACCCACAGGAAATATTCTTTCAAGTCCATCTGGCCCCTTTATTTATAATGTTCAAAAATCAACATTCATGTAAGTTTACAGACTTTATCCATCACACTCTTGCTCTTTATTGAAAAATAAAAAAAATAAGTCTGTAAACTTACATGAATCTTCTTTCCTCAAGGATAGAAGGAAACTCACCCAGTGTGATGTAATTTGCCATTCTGAAGGTTCTTAATATCCAAAAACACAGTGTTAACAAGCAATTTGCTACGGTGGTCCAGAGAGAAAGTATGCAAGCCTGATGATGATTGTCCATCATTTTTGAAGAGGACTTTGACATCTAACGAGTTGTGGGCTGTCCACGGTGTGTCCACAGGTGGCTGGTAAGGCCTATATGGGCATGGACTGTTCTGCCACATGTTGGGGAGACATGTCTGGGCACCACTCTTGCAGCATTTGCAGCTCTGGCTTTGCAGAGTGCTTGCTTCTCTTGTGCTATGGTTATCTTTCCTGTCTTCAAATGTCTGGTAGCCTTGGTGAATCAACGTGTGCCATGTTGATCGATCCTGTGCCAGGGTTTCCCAGGAAATCATGACTTAGTCAAGATTACTTTTCTCCTAGCTCCTTCAGCATGGCTGGCTGGGGAATTCCCAGTGAATTTCCAATTCCCAGTGAATTCCCCAGTTGAAGTCCATAGGTCTTGAAGTTGCCAGGGTTGGACACTGCTGTCCTAGAACTTTAAAATCTGTTTGGATACTGCCATGGTTCCCCCATGGGAGCCTCTGAATGGAACATTTGTGGGCAATTTTTGCCGTCTCATTAGTCTGGAGAGGAATTCCAAGAAGTTGATCCATTCATTGGGTCCTCTTTCTACTGCAGCCACTGGAGCCATCTTCAGTCCTCCATTGTTTCCCTGGAAGTTGTCACACACCTTTTCTATAAAGTGCAATGAAATTTGATCAGGTTTGATCAAATAGCATCAAAATAGTGATGTTGATTTGCATATTCAGCCTGAAAAATAATTTTTGAGACGTATTTGAAGCAGTAGAATCAGTGGAATCAGTGGAACAACTTGCCTCCAGAATTTGTGAATGCTCCAACTCTGGATGTTTTAAAGAAGAGATTGGATAAGCATTTGTCGGAAATGGAATAAGGTTTCCTGCCCAATCAGGGGGGTAAACTAGAAGCGTTCCAAGGTGTCTTCCAACTCTGTTATTCTATATCTCATTCAATACATGGGCAACCAATTTTAAGAGATGGAGATGTCATCAGGGCAGGATTGACAGAGGTCTACCTGTTCTCCCTCAGCTAAAAGAGCAAAATGGGACATGAACTAGTGAATCACATCTTGCAGTAATTGAAACAATACACATTCATTTATGAGGAAACTGCTCCCACAAAGATTATTAAATCCAAGGCATAATGTTGATAAGTACACAGTTGTATATATACTCACAAAACACTACTACATTGTAAAATTTGCACAGTGCTAAGAATTCATCAACATGATTTTCCTCTGTTATGACCTATACTTTTAAGAAGATCATGTATTTGAACGTGCCTTTTTTTTACGATTGTCAATCCTAATAGTCTCACTCTTAGAAGTCTTGTTTTTATCTTTTGTGAAAACTATAAGCTTTGTTTTTGCTTTCTTTGATTTTTTTTTTATAAAGACCTTCATGATGAATTAAAGGTTTATTCTGTTGTCTTTTCAGCTTGTCATGGACCTTCCTGAGTAATGTTACTTCTACTGATTAAGTTTCTTTCATGCCATTTTTAGACTTGAATTTTAGCTCTATTTTCCCCCCTGATTGATCTTAAATTATATTAGTACAATGGGAATACAATATTTGGCTTTCAGTAATTTATAAAAGTGCTAGCCAGATTGCTCTTTGGGGGGAAAAAAAGAAATTGAGTTTGGGATTTTGGTACTTGTATAAATATAGATAATGTGACCTGGAGTCCTAAATTTACTACTACAGAATCTGGTTCTAAAATAATTCATTTAAACATTACAAGTGAACTATAAGACGAAAAAACGAAAGCAGAGTTGAATCCAGCCATAAATATGTTTCCAATGTCCTCATAAAGAAAACAGAAATCGAAGAAGCTTCACAATTTTCATTTTATTTAATTGCTATAATTCTGGCCTCACTCATAAGATGATGTTCTGATCACTGAATTTTGAATTCTTACATATTATGTGTCACATTAAGGTAACAAAATCATAGACAGTTCTAATTGCTCAACTTAATTTTAGGGCACTCTTGTAGGAAGACTCCATACTACTTCAAAAACAGCTCTGTGATCTGTGATCTCATGTTGGGCTGTGTTCCAGAACTAAGCTGGTTTATTTATGGTTCATCTACAGTTTATTAGAGAATACTGTATACCGGTAATTACATAGGGTTTTTTTTTTAATGCTGCACTTCAGTGAAGCTTGTGAGCTGTCTGTTCTCCCATTTATAGGAATTATTTTTTCTCCATGCTTTCTGGTTCTCAGGTTTCAGGCCTTTCAAGAGGAAAGGCTGCTTGATAACTTGACAGCTTTCTCTTTTTGAATTGTTGGGATCCCTCCCCAGACAAAGGCACACAACATGAAGTAAGGGAATGGATGAGAAGGTTACACCCAATTCATTGTACTTCCCTGTTTCATGGAGAGCAGGGGTTTGGCTATTTCTGTGATGGCAAAACCTGTAATAGCTTGGAGGAGGACAGCAACATTTGTTTCTTCTCGGTATTACAGTATTGGCAAGTTTAAAGATCTAGGGTTATTTTAAAACTGCTTTTGAGGGATTAGGAAATAAAATTGGTGCAGGTGTGGAAGTGCTCCCAATAAATAGAGTATAACCTCCACTCTGTTTAACTAACATCCACTGTTTAAATAAATTGGAAGTGTGTTCTGGGGCTGCTCTGCTTTTGGAAATGGGAGAATATGATTCTATCAAACAGGATTCTCCTCATTGAGCTCCCCCGCCCCAGGTTTCCTGGTGAATCATCAGCTCAGAGATGTGGATCAGACTTGGTGGTGGTAGAAATGGGGGAGTCTTTATCCTGGGGAAGCAGAAGATCCCTGGGGTGGCTCTCCTGTGAATAATTGTTGATGGGGAAGGCTGCTTGGTGAAGCAGGAGAGCCACTGTGGCTCAATTGTCCTGCTATCAAGTTTTAACACATGGCTCTACCTATCTGTCAACACTTACCTCCTTCCCCAGTTCCAATCCCTTCCCACATTAAGGAAATTATTAATGGCTATTTGTTTCCACCAGCTGTTGATGTTTGGTGGGAGGGAAAGGAGGCAAAACTAGGGAATCCGTGAATCACTTAACGTACTCTGCTCACAGGAAGTAAAAACAGCACTATTTGACAGAGGGTTACTTTAGCTGAAGAGGGAGGGATAATGGGCACAGCAAATGTTAAGGCATGGTAAATATCCTTTGGCTGAAGGATGGGTTGATGAGATTTTATCTTGGTTCTGGGAAAAAGCCCTTTGTATCTCACTTCAGGTGGCCAGTGAATTAATGGGTGATGTCAGCTTTGTTTGGAAGGCAGGCAGGCAGGCAGGCAGGCAGGCAGAAAGGAAGGAAGGCCAGTTTTTAAATATTTAAAATGCTTCTAACATCGCCCATTATGGTAATCAAAACAATACATTGCATCTCCTATTATAAACAAGCAAAACTCATTTTCCTTAAACTTCATTTTAGGTGAGATAGTGGCAATGAGTTATAATTCATTGTGTATTTTATAAATGTACTTATAAATTGTATTAAATAATATTGTTTAATGAAACATAGCAGACAACTCTTCCTATGTTCCATTATTCAATATTATTTATTTGTTCATACTTGAAAGGCATATGCATGTAAGGGAACAAGCAGCTTGTTTGTATGAATAAATAATATATACTTCATTCGATTTATATTCTGCTTTTCCCCCAAGGAGCACAGGTAATAAAGGTAATAAAACTGATAACTTCATTTCAATCCTATCCTCCACTATGAGCAAAAGAAAAACTGCACCAACTGCATTTCACTCACTGATATTCAAAATTCTACCTCTGTAAAAAGGCTGAACAGTGATAGCATTCTTATTTCTAGCTTTTGAAATGTGGAACAAGCTAAATAAAGCTATAGGTAGATTCTCCATTTTTTTATTCTTTTCCACTGAATACCATCAATCACTCTCCTTATGTGATGGGGCAATGATAGGTGAACAGAGGCAACTGCTTCGAACAGCTAGTTTATCCAACTCTTACTGTCACCAACTAACAGATTGAAGACAGGGAGGTGTTCCATGCCTATTACCTGTTAGTCCAGACTCTTTCCAAACACTGATTTAGCGCTTTTCTGAAAAAACACTAAACCAAAGTTTTTTAAAAAATAGTTGGGCTGGCAGGTCACAGGTATGGATAGTTGAGGATGAACTGGGAGGGAGTGATCCATGGTGAAAAGAGCGGTGTCCTCAACTAGTTCTGGAGAAGAAATGGCATGATTGTGAATAAACAGTCACAGCCAGCAGCACATGTGATATTCTGAGAGATGACAAAATGCTATCAACCTAAAAGAAATAAAACTAGTAAGAAGGCTGCCATACAAATTCTCTTACGGTAAAAGTGAAGGAACACTCATTACACACTCACTGGAATCAGAAACAATAATCAAAGATTGGCAGAGTTACCTACCTCTTTTTCCTCTCTTCCGTTGAATATCTTTGCAGCTGAAGACTTAAGCTTAGCCCTGCTTTTTTTTTTTAAACAGAAGCCTTGTGCTCTTTTCCCCCACTGAAGAGGAGACATCCATGTATATACAGAGTTTGTGTGATAAATATTTTGCAAAATGGCAGTCAAACACTGTGGTAGATAACTTTGCAGAAGCCATGCATCTGCTAGAAGCCAAAATGGCCAGGGTGAACAGTATGCAGAGTCAGGAGGAGAGAAGTCATGCTAATGGTGGCTTATAGAACTTAAGTAAATCCTTACTCCCGGTTGTATAATCAACCACACTGTTGATGAAGTATCCTATTGGCAATTATTCTGGAAGTAGTGAAAAACACTAAAACCAGTTGTCTAAAAGTGATGTCTAGATGTCTAAAACCAGATGTCTAAAAATAGAGCCTGTAACCATTTTATGAAGTCTTTTAGGCTGGGAGATAGTAATTGTTCTTATATCACCCCACAAACCCCACTTTGATATAGGGAGTTTTCTGTCTCCAGGCTTGTGATTCTTGGATTTGATAATCAGGAAAGCACAAAACTGGAAAAAGCTGGCATATACCCTCTAATGTTGTACAATCAAATTCATTTGGTTTTATTAATTATGTCAGAACCACCCTCTAATAATACATCGAGAACAACTGATAATATCTCTGTGTGAATCATTTAAAAATTTACCTTGAACAAAGTTTTTCCATTTCTGTGTCTTTTTCCATTCTCTTTTCTCTTGATTTTCTTATGCATACAAAGCATGTTTTTTTAAAAGACAGTAAAAATATCATAAGGCATCAAAGATCTAAGACAGTAACTTGGCTTCACATTATTTATTTAGCTAATGCCTTTGTCTATTAAAAGTTGTATAAATAAGTCTATAGAGAATGCCTTGTTACAGAGGAAAGCACAATTTAATTTAAAGGCCTGAATATAGTGTTTCATTTCTGTTATTTCATGTAATATATGGGTTCTGTTTATAATTTTTTTTAAGCGAGGTTGGAGTGAGAAAGTATTAGAACCACTTGGAAGGAGAATTGGTATGTTCCATAGCCAAATTTGCTTTTGAATTTTGCTATCCTATAAACCTGACACAAGACATATACCCTTACTGATCTAGCAATCATGGTCTCCTGGTCTCAGTTTGAATCGTCAAAATGAAAAGAACATTCAAATATGTATATCACAAGGATCATATTTCCCACTGATCTGCAAATACTTAACATTGTATGGCACAATAGTAACCAGAATAAATAATCATTTCAGAACATGGACTACTAGTAATATCATAAGTCAGTTATTTTAAGGACAAATTTATTTTATAACATTTTTACATTGTTTTTACATTTTTTTTTCAAAAACTAGAATGCTATTAGTTAATTATGATATAAAAGTTGCATATAATGAAACCAGTTTCATCAGGGAATTTTTGGAAACCCCCCCAAATTGGCATATTTTCAAAAACCTGCATTTTATGAGTTTTCGCATGAAATCATTTTTGCTTTTTTTTATATTGTAACATTGAATAAAATATTTACTACATAGCACATGTTCATGCAATTGTGCCCAGTGTCACAGAAATGGCATCCACTCATCTATTATCCTGAAGCTTCTGGTTATTCCTATGCTACTAAAACTAGCTGTAGATACAGGTAGTGTTCGACTTACAACCACAAATCGGACTTAAGCGGGGCAGTTGTTAAGTGAGTCATAACTGATTTTATAACCTTTTTTGCCATGGTTGTTAAGTGAATCACTGCAGTTACTAAGTGTATCATGTAGTCATTAAGCAAATCCAGCTTTCTCCATTGACTTTGCTTGTCAAAAGCCGGCTGGGAAGGTCACAATTGGGTATCCCATGACTACAGGATGTTGCAACCATCATAAAATCAGGCCATTTTTCCAAGAGCCTGAATTTTGATCATGTGACCATAGGGATGCCACACCGCAAGTGCAATGATCCTCTGTAAGTCACTTTTTCAACGTCATTGTAACTTTGAACCTTCACTAAACGAATGGTTGTAAGTGAAGGACTATCTGTACTTATAGAAATAATAGATAATAATGGAGAATTGCACCCCATGTGAGTGTTAAAATAACACTGAACTCTGTAAATGGAAAGGCTACAAGCTTATCTTTTGCAACAAAAGATAATTTTTGCAATAAGTGAAAGCCTGGGGTTTGATTTAGTTATAGTGCAATTCTACATGGAAATAATGTTGCTGGCATCTCCCAAGATAATTATGTGAAAGGTTGCAGCTTTACAGAACTTTCTTAACTCTCCAGGCCTGCCACCATGAACATAGCAGTATGAGAGTGACAGGAATGCTGTTTCCTCATTTTTTGCTCCCGGGGCTAGTTTGCTTTATTTTAACAATAGCTTAGCATTGAAACTGATTTAAGAAATTGATTAGTCTTAGTGGATAGCTGGCACATCTAGAGTCCAGGAAGACTGGATTTACTTACCTCTGTGGCACCTCTTGTTACTGGGAGGCTGATATCCCTCAATGTCAAATAGTAATGTTTGCAAGAGGTGTGTGGACATACTTCCCTTCCAAGAATAAGGAACTGGGAGAAGAGACAGATCCTCTGGCCTCGGGGCTATCTCCCCGAGATAGCAAACTGCATTTGCAGTTACATATAGCTCTAATGACATATTTAATGTTCCAAAAGCAAACATTATGTTTCGATAATATTGATCAGTTGACTCTCAGTCTGAGGGCCTCCTAGGGCAATATATAGAAAATTATAAATTGAAAAGAAAAAAAGTATAATTCTGAAAGTTAAAACAGTACGCTAGACTCTAAAAAAGTGGTGAATAAGAAAAAAGCAGAAAAGTGTTTTAGTTGAAGAGCAACTCAAACTGTAATATAATTCTATCTATCTATCTATCTATCTATCTATCTATCTATCTATCTATCTATCTATCTATCTATCTATCTATCTA
>JANHFL010001090.1:161216-171911 GCA_032468155.1 Oxyrhabdium leporinum
GAGAATGAGCGCAATTGTCCGCCGCCTCAAGGCCGTCACCTACGATGCGGTCCAACCCTCAGAGTTGCAGAAGCTTCTCGGATGAGAAGCGAAACATCTTCAAAGAAAAAAAAGCAGACAGTCCAGTGGCCTCTTCAAAAAGAAGCCCCTTGGGGACCATCGTCTTTGGGTCTGCTCTCTGGGTCTCCCTTTTCCTCCCCGTAGCTGACAGAAGAAGAGGTGGATCAAGTGCGATTCCAAGGTCAGATGTTCCTTCGGCAGCTGCAGAAAGAACTGTACCGGGATGTTTTTCCAGATGTGGAACCCGAGCGAGAGGCCCCCGGGGTCCAAACGCTTGCGTTGAACGGTACGTGGCTGAGATGGGGTGGCCGCGGGAGAACAAGAGGCAGGTGGTCCAAAATTGGAGGCAAGAAGCCAGCGACACACCTTGATTTTTAATCATTTACCGATAGCCCTCGGTAAAGCAAATAGTGCATTTGAAGTGCCCCAAACTGGAGAACTTAGAATTAAATAAGCCAAATTGTTCATTTAGTGCAGGTGGTCCTCTATTTATGTCCGTAATGGGGTCCAAAATTTAGGTTGCCAAGTGAGACCTGATCAAAATTCAGATGCTTGGCGATTGATTCATATTTTGGACGATCGCAGTGTGCTGGGATCACGCGATCCCCTTTTGTGACCTTCTGAGAAGCAAAGTCAAAGGGAAAGCCAGATTCACTTAATGACTGTAGTACTTAACAATGGCAGTGATTTGCTTAACAACTGTGGCAAGAAAGGTCATTAAATGGGGCAAAAGTCACTTAACAAATGTCCTGCTTACCAGCATAACTTTGGGGCTCAGTTGTGGTCGTAATAATTAGTCTCATTGTGATGTCTCCCTTGGACGAATCCTTCTCTTCCTCAGAAGCTGGCTTAAGGGAGGATGAGCTCATTCCTGGCTTGTGAGGAACTGGGTTAATTAATGACTCTGAACAGCCGGCCGAAAGAGATTTACAGGCGACTTTGGCTGGGGACAGCTTGCAGGTCAGTGAAGAGAAGGAGAAGCTACCTTCTGTGGTAGATCCGAGAGCATACAGGCCGGAGAAAAGACGAGAGCAATGGAGATCTGCCAGATTACTCAGGAGAAGGCCCCACCCATCTTGATGGGCTGCACTGGAAAGCTCTTTATCATGGCAGGCAGAGGGAGGCGTTGCTGGGAATAACGTGTTTGGTTTATGGCTGTGTGTGTTTATTCCTTGTGCTTCCTGCTTGAGTTTGTGCCTGGGAGACTCTGAACTTCTCTTGCCAAACTCTTGTGGGTGTATTTCAGTTTGGCCTGGTGGAGTTAAGTTTGTATGATGGACTTAGTTGTTGAAGCAACTTTCCGTTGCTTTATGGACTATTGGCCAATGCTTTGTGGACTAACCTTGGCCTGCCTGTAGCTGGATTTATTTGGGACAGTTCTGAGGCTGGGTGAAGGGCATTGCTGGGGAACATTAATAAACTCTGTAACCCACACTTACATGTATGTGTGAGTGAGTAGGGCAGCACAAATATTCATTCTTGGCCATTGAAGAGGACAAGGGTTGAATTCCAAATGTGTATAAACACATTAGAGGGAGCAGAATGGACACTACTGGTGAAACTAATTCTTCCTCCTCACTGCAAGCTTGTATCTGGCACACATTTGTCTCAAAGGGATTGGGGAATTCTCCAGAGCATTTTTTAAGAAGATATGTAGGGAAAGAAGAACAAAGAGCATTTCTGTATAATTAGGAGTCTGCTGAAATCACATAAGATATTCCTCAATGTCTTCTTGATATTCCCCCTTCTGATATTCATTCTAGATGGTGTTGCTGCACTTGGGTCTTGAACTAATGAGGGAGAATTCTGGGAGTTGAAGTCCAAGGTCTTAAAGTTAAAAAGGTTGGACACCTTTGGGCTAGAGATTAAGGTGTCATTTTTCCCCCCAGCCAGTTCTCTGAAAATCTGTGCAACTGCAATTATTCATTGCAATCTCAGTATACAAAGTGGTGTCATCTACACATTTTCTTTGATTGACAAAAATCCATACATAGGAAAATGCCCACATGTTGTACTTCAGAAAATTGAAAGCACGTCAAAATAAAGAAGGATAAAGATAACCAATTTCTCAATTGTTCTATTTTCTCTTCTCCACCACGCAGACATTTAAGAAATGGCTACCATGGTCACACCACCCCCAGAATTTGAAACATTCTGTCTAGTAAAGTGTTGGCACCAATGTTACTGATTTTTCAACTTAATAAAGACATGTTATTCTCTCAATATATTCATGCGTTAATTTTAAATGCATTGAGATGGTACTATTGCTTTTATTGTTTGTGTGACTGTATCATTCAAACAATGTGTTTATTTTATCACACATTTTAATTATTTAAGTGTTAATGTATTTTAATCCACATGGGGTAAAGCATCATGCAGAGTGCATGATAAGGGTTTTTCTTTGCTTATATTAAATAGGTTTGACTTTCTTCCAGAGTTAATTAGAGGGAGGGAGGAAGGGAGGGAGGGAGGGAGGAAGGAAGGAAGGAAGGAAGGAAGGAAGGAAGGAAGGAAGGAAGGAAGGAAGGAAGGAAGGAATCCATGTTCTAATTATATTACTATTTACCTAGTTTGGCCCAAGTGTGTTTGCTCACTAGAGTAATTCATAAATTTGTGGTGTTTTTCTGCAACAGCACTCAAAAAATCACAGTTGTGTTATCTTGATGTCACAATAAAACATCACAGACAAAGTTGCAGTATCCTATATTGTAGTATTCTGCTGTTGTAAATTTTGGAGGATTATAAATTGAAGTATTTATGGGTTGACAGAATTAAGAACATTACAGCAAAGTTAAAAGAAAAGAATTCTTTTCATCAGATTTCATTATAATAACAAAAAGATACTAAACAGATACTAAACAGATACTAAAGACAGGCTTTCCTTGGCATCAGTGATTAGACCCACAGTTATTTACAACATGATCTCTCAGACTTTCCAGACTGGCACTGAATTTCACAGAAAAAGCACATTTGTGCCTTTGCTTTAACTCAATAACTTAGATTAATGAAATCACTTTAATATTTTCTCCAATATTATAAAGTTGTCAGTATAAGATATTAATAAGCTTTCCTTTAAATCAGTGTATGCTAATTTAGGAGCTGATGAATGTAGTTGAAACCCTGCACTTTGCTTGCTTAAAGATGAAAAGAGATATGGCATGAAATGGACCTTTGCCAGCAAGTATTTTTGTTGTAAACAAGGGGATATCCTTAGAAGTCTTTGTTAAAATGTCTTTGATGTGAGCTGACTTTGGAACAGAAAACCAGATGTGAAATGGAACATATAAGAACACCATCTTTACTAAAAAGCCAAAGTCTTAACTATTAGATTGATGCACAGATACCCACATTTGCTAACAATATTACATAGGAAATAGCAGGTACTGATAGATCTTTCATTATTGTTAATTTTAAGGGGGGGGTGTTCATCAGATGAACTTTGATGAACAGAAACCTACATATGCAATTACATGTATTACAGAGGTCTTCATTTGGTGAGTTATTATATCTACTTTCTGAATATCTATGAACCCCCTTTTATCCATTCATTTATATTTATATCTTGTCTTTCTTCCGGAAGCTCAAGTGATGTAAATTAATTTTTACTCCTATCACCTATTTTTCCCAAAATATGTATTCTATGGGGTAGGTGGGTCTGCAAGAGACTAGGTGGCCAAGTCACTCAATGAGTTTCCATGACTGATGGTAGATCTAAATCTGAATTTCTCTGGCCATAGTCTGATACCTTAACTTCTACATGTAAGCGAGTATCTAGGTGAACATTATTCTTATTTATTTTGGTCACCTCCCCTATTTTAGAATATACAAATTCTATAGAGGTAAATTCTAAAGGCAAATTTTATGTGCCTATTATGCTCATTTATTCTTGACTTTTTTTTCCACATGACAAAAATGGAACCTGTATACTGCCTCCAGTATCTTAACACAGTGTACAGTATATTATTTATCCACACAATCATCCATACCTGTGTGACACTACAGGTAGTCCTCAGCTTATAACTTACAACAGATCATTTCGTGACCACTCAAAGGTACAATGGAATTTGAAAATGTAATTTATGACTGTTTTTCACATGTATGACCGTTGCAGTATCTCCATGGTCATGTGATCAAAATTCAGACTCTTGGTATCTGATTTATGTTGCAATATCCTGTGGTCATGTAATCACCTTTTGTGACTTTCTGACAAGCAAAGTCAATGGGGAAGCCAGATTCACTTAACAATTGTGTTACTAACTTAATAACTGCAGTGATTCACCTAACAACTGTGGTAAGAAAGGTCATAAAATGGGGCAAAACTTACTTTACAAATGTTTCACTTCACAACAAATGTGTTCAATTGTGCTCGTAAGTCGAGGACTATCTGTGCTAATTAAAAGGGGAGGAGATAACAGCTTCCCTTCAGAAGTTGTGGAAGCTTAATCACTGGAGACTTTCAAGAAGAGACTGGACTACCATCGCTCAGAAATGGTGTAGGGTTTCCTCCTTGGGGGGGTTGGACTAGATGACCTACAAGGTCCCTTCCAACTCTATTACTCTGTTAACTAAACTAAACTAAACTAAAAGTGCCTTGTGAGGTTTCATCTAGGATAGCTACGCGAGTATTAAATGTGCTTATTTCAGTTGTACATGTTACAAATTTAATCAGGTGTAATGTGAGCATCGTGGAAACTGCAGTTTTGTGATGTGAACTAAGAACGTTATCTAGAACTGTGAAAATTCTCGCTGGTTTTTATTATCTAAAATTCTTGAGGGCCCAGCAGGAATCTTGTACTGCAGTGCAATAATATCACTGATCACACCAAAATTTTCTTTTTGCATGTAATTTATTAATGTGTCCATGCACTTAGACACATTAGCAATCAGTACAATGAAGAAATATATAAAATAATGGTAAAATGTTAATTACTCATTACTAATTGGTAGGAGAAGGAGTTGAAATTCTATAGGCTAAACCTGAAGGAAGGAAGAGCAGAAAGAATGGTGCATATGGTGCATAATTTTAATCTGAATTGAAAATCTTAAGTGAGGGGGTATACTCAAAGGGAAACCCTGGGGGAAACAGAATGGCCTGAAAGACAATCTTGGGAAACAGAAAGAAGTGGACGTATGTACCACTGATGTTTTTATATGTGCTATTTTACATTTTGTTTGTTTCTGGGCATCTTCTTTTCACAAAACAGGTTGGACATTTGTGCATCTGTCAAGGCAGATATGAGAACAGACTGATCTTCTACGAAGATCAGAGAGAGAGAGAGAGAGGCAGAAAGAGGAATCAATTATGAGGAATACCTTGTAGGAAGTTAGCTTCTTTTAAAATTAAGGAAAGAAAGTCAAACATTTATGCAAGATCAAAGTTGCAGGTTTGCATTTTAAAGCCAAACACTCATACTACTGTTTTGTTTTTTTAATGTTTGATAGATAAAGATAAAATAGACAAAAAGAAAAAGGAAGAAAACGTATCTCTATACAAGAAAAAGAGAGAAAAATATACGTATAAATTATACTTTTCTCTATCATTATGTCCCAACTGATATTTGCAGTTAAAACATTTATAACCATTAGGAATTGTCTCTGATTTCTGTTTCATCTCTTCCTCTTCCTCTGTCATGGAAATTGTCCTCTAAACTATCTAAATTTGCCTTCTGCAATGTCTTCTTTTAGAGTCACTTTGGTCAGTAGTTAAGGCACCAGCCTAGAAACCAGGAGACTGTGAGTTCTAGCCTCCCCTTAGCCCCCTGACATGGGGGGAGGGGGGCTCAGCAACTTCCCAGCACTCCTCTGCACCCTCCCGGTCCCTGAAGCAGGCATTTGCAGAAACCATCACACTTCCTCTTGTTCTCCTGCTCATTACAGGCACAGCAGCAGAACTAGATTTGAAAGGACTATGCTCCAAAGCAGAAAGACAATGTCCAGGAAGCAGAAGGAACAGGATGATGGCACACCTGTCTAAAGTGACCATAACTGTTGCCTGATGTCATTTTCTAGGGGGTACCTACAGAATGCTTGCTGAAGTATGTTAGTTTGTATCCACAGCAAAATCTTTATTGGCATAAGCAATAGCTATAGCACTTACACTTTTATACTGCTTCACAGTGATTTACAGCCCTCTCTAAGTGGTTTACAGAGTCAGCATATTGCCCTCAACAATCTGGGTCCTCATTTTACCCACCTCGGAAGGATGGAAGGCCAAGTCAACCTTGAGCTGGTGAGACTCGAACTGCCAAACTGCCGGCAGTCAGCAGTCAGCAGAATTAGCCTGCAATACTGTATTCTAACCACTGTGCCATCAAGGGGCAAAGCACAGTTTGAACATGAGTACAACTAAAGATGAGTTAAGTCAGTGTTATGAAGCTGTGGCAAAAAAAAATATTAAAAAATAATTGCAGGCACATGTTTGTGCCACAGCTAAATATAAGTCTCAAAGCGAAGCAATGTGTGGGCTTTTTTTTTGCTCTATAAAATGGTGTATAACTGTGCCTCACATTTCAAAGCAATTATTTTGCTTGAAGCATCATTGAAACAAATTACCACTTCAAAGCTTTGTACATCTTTATTATCAAGGCTGTTCATTTTATTCCAGCCAGTTTTTATGGGTATAACTACTGGCATTTAATACAGCATTCTGGATAATCATCATCCTATATTTAAAATGTATATTTAGATGCCATAGGGTCTTATACTCCATCTTTGTACCTACTGCCAGTTTCATGGGCCTTCCCGTTTTCCTTCCTTTTTACAGCCTCAGGACCTATTCAAATGCATAAAATTCTCTTTCTTCACTCTCTGTCTTTGCATAAATTACATAACTAGACTTCACTGAGACTTTAATAAGGGTTATCTAAACCACGAAATTATCATTTCTGTGGACACAGTTTTAATTTTTATTCTTTTTTAAAAAAAAAAACACCTTTGTCTTTCATGGAGCATCATTGGAAGGTCATTTCAGGCCACTTGAATGATTTCCTATGATTTCATCAGCTGGATCAACTGTATCAAGAATACCGAGAAGAAACCCCTTAGGGACCTACCACAAATGGAAAATAGAGTTGGGTATCAACAAATATTTTCCCTAAGTGTTGATGTGAGGCGTGAACATCCCACATGAACTTGAAATAGAAAAAATGTATGTGCTCTTTGTCAATGGCCTCATATCACTTTCTCAATTTATTTCAGTCTTTATGATATAAATCAGTTCCCGTATTTAGCATTCCATATAAGGAAATTAAGCTACTTTGGAACTTCAGTCTGCTGATAATACAGGGGGACTGTCATTAATGAGAACATATTTCATAAATGAAGTGTAACTACATAAGTACAGAAATAAGTGATTCCCAGATCATATTAATATAATATTTTATATTGTTGTAGTTTTGTTTTAATCCTCAATTAACAAAACCTGTAGTCCAGTAACAGCTATGAACTTGGGTCTGATTTCCATATTATCTGAAAAAACTATTTCCTTTTTGCAAAAGGGTGGGAGGAATGACCAATGTTTCCTGGAGACTGGAATTTCATTTGATAAATTTAATTCCTTTCTCAGTAGCAGCAAGCCTGGGGCTCCTAAAGAACTGCATGTGAGGTATCTGAGAGAAAGATAAGTGATGGTGGACAAGATTTCTTCAAAGTCTTCCTCCTTTAAAACATAATTCTAGGAATTCTGCCACATAGGCAGTTTCCTCTGCAGATGTCAGTGTGAAGAAATTTCCCTGAGGGTGGACAAATTGAGAAGCACTGATCAGAAGAATCTTTCTAATAGCTAAGATATATAACAGACATTAACCCAAGAAACCTTTCATAATAATATAGACAGAACTATATGTTTTATACTGTTAATAGCTTTTAATGGTCTGCTCTTAAAAGCCTATCCTAAAAATGCACCTTTGCATCAAATTTTATAAATATGAGCAACTTCCATTCTGCCTTCCTCATAAAGATTGTTTTGATCACGTCCAAACATTTAAGAAGGAAAATGCAAAACATTTGGAGATGTTTAAATCTTCCATTGTGACCTTACATAAGAAGCTTTCCAATATATGTTGAGAGTCAAATCTGTCCCATCATTCATATGTTAATTTTAGTCCATAAATAACTCAAGCAACTTAAATTTTTATTCCTTACTTTCATATATATATGAAAGTATATATGTGCTCCTTTCTTGGTTTCTTTCTATAATAATCAGAACCCAGCAATAGGGCTTGTATGTATTTATCATGTTAGGTACCTAGAGTACTTTTCCATCTCTGAACATTAAAACAAGAAAACAACAATGGGATCATATAATGGTATAGAAAAATGAGATCAAGTGAGTATTTATGGCAGTTCCATTGATTGGAAAAGATAGTCTTTCCCCAGGCTAAAACAGTTGTAGGTAAAAAAGCGGTATAAATTTGTAATGCTATCTTATAATGCCATCACTGAAACTCTGAAGCAAAATTCACAATGTTTACATTGTGTACACATACCAGAAATGAATAGCATTGGAAGAACCCCTTCTGTGAATCAGATATAAAACTTAGACGCAGATACTACATCCAACATTTAGAATGGATATATTTTCTTCTGCTAACCAAATTATCCTGTCCTTCATGGACTTCATGTTCTGTAGGAATAGCTGCATGCATCTAGCAGCAGGAACAACTATATAGCAAT
This sequence comes from Oxyrhabdium leporinum, assembly GCA_032468155.1. Classification (NCBI taxonomy): domain Eukaryota; kingdom Metazoa; phylum Chordata; class Lepidosauria; order Squamata; family Cyclocoridae; genus Oxyrhabdium; species Oxyrhabdium leporinum. Next base: position 169,950 of record JANHFL010001090.1, read on the forward strand.
AATACATGAATGGAAAGGAAAGACTATAAATGGGTGGCTCCAAATTAGAAGGCTGATCACATGGTATGCCATTTGTTTAAGCTCTGTAGTAACTTGTGAGGAGTGAAAGAGCAAATCGTTCAAGGACCTGTGAAGTACTTGATAAATATTTCTCTTTGCCATCCCCTCCCAGAAAGCGCAGTTACATGGCAAGGAAGTGGATATGATGAATGTGAGAAAACTGAGGCCGGACTGGCTGCAACCCTCCTTTAACTGAGTTAAGTAAGGTTGTGCAGAGCTGTAGAGCAAACGTTCCTGTTTGCTTTAAATAACCCTCACTCAAGTGCTTGCAATTTGCTTTGTGAGGAGAAGGCAGCTTGGGCTCTGAAGTAAAGAAGCTTTCCTTTTATCTACACTCCCAAACAGCTGGAAAGAGATAAGAGTGGAGACATGCCAACCTAGTCAGACTGCTAGAATTCCTTTGACTTTGCTGCTTTCCAACTGGATACATAAAGGCAGACATTTCTGGAGAGCTGGTGTAGTTTTCTTCACCTTGCGTCCTCACTTTAGTTCAGTTTAGTTTACTTTGTCATTGCACCTCGTACAAAGAAATTAAATGTCATCTTCAGTGTACATTATGACTATAAAAATAAAACACAAACACACATCTGACACATTCTATACAATTGAATTGAAAACCCCTAATATTGCATTAATATTGCACTACACAGTAGAATTCAATTCTATTAAAATGCATAGCTATTCTTTTTTTTAATGAAATTGAATAGGTGTGGGTTTGACCCTAGGGCAGGCTGGTTTTTGAACCAGAGAGATGCAGGTTTTTTTCAATATATATATATTTATATATACAGTGTATATATTGTGCATATATGTTATACATATACATATACTCTGTGTGTATACTGTGTATGTGTGTATACACATATACATACACACTGAGCTATGCTCTACCAAATAGCTGATTTATAATGAGCATCTATGACAGATGTTATGCTGCACCTGCTAGTGGTCAAATATTTTATCCCTATGGGAAAGGAGATGGAGATAGATGTTTAAACATTTGCATATTTACTTGAGTAAATACCTGTATATTTGTCATTCTATTAGTTTAAATGTAAACAGAAATACTTTAACCCATAAGAAGCTTTCAATAAACCTATGTTACATATATAAGCCAGATAATTTGCAAAGGAGCCTATAGTGAGTACCTGTTATCTTTGTATACAGATGTTGTTGAACATTGGAATCTGAAGGGTGAGTTATTCTGACATTTTCTTGGATGAGCATGAGTGGCATGTGATTGATAGGATATGAACAACTTCCTGGACACATAACTATATTATTTCTTAAATGATATTGCTTTGTATTTAATTTGCTTAGTACAATAGGAAATACCCTTTAACTTGATCCAATTTTCCATCATGAGCTAAACTTAGAACTTAAAATTTATTTAAGCAATGACAGCTATTTACATTGAACATTTATTGTGTCCATAAAGGGAAATGTCTGAACAGCAAAAAGGCAACCTTTGAAGAAATTGTGCAGATTATATGCAAAAAATAAATGGATGATCATCATGCTGAAAAATAATCATTGCACAGCCATTGTGCTCCTAAGGAAAAGCTTCAGGGTAAGGAAAGAATTAATTTAATTGGCTCAAAATGTAATCTCTGTCCTCTCCTGTAGATACCAGCCATGCATTCATAACCCTGGAATATAAATTCCTCAACAGAGGCCTGAATAATTAGGCCCCTGCTGGGGGCATTGGAGTCAACATGTCTGCTTCTCTGTAAACAGTGACACAGGATGGAGAGTTGGGGGTGGGTGGGTGAAGACTTGTTTCAACAAAAGTAGGTAGTCTAATCTGGCAAATTTCATGAGGGACCATAATATTAGTCATTTCCTAGCCAGGACTGTTAAAGAAAATTAACTGGGCACTATTCAGCAGCTGCTCCCTTTTGC
>JANHFL010001090.1:171979-183637 GCA_032468155.1 Oxyrhabdium leporinum
AAAAACCCCACAGAGATATGTAGCTATCAGAGGCTATGTGTTGACTGCAACACAAAGACAATCAGAAAAAATGGTCGGGATTTATTTCAAGTCACTATTAAACAAGGGCTTTGATTTCCATTACATGCCAGCAGAACTGATTTTACTTTGACTTTTTTCTACTCTGAGAATGGCCCATTTATAGCGATAAGCACTGAATTTCACAACGCAATGCTAACAGGGTCGCTCAGTACACAACAGAAACATCACAACTAAATGTTGGCTGCCCAAAGGCTGCGTCATTTCATGGCAGAGGAAAAGAGGATACCAATCAAATGAACCCTAGTGAATAAGAGAGAATATTAAAAAGGAATAATTACAATTTAACAGTAGTCTTTATATTACTGGCTTGAACTAATGACAAATTTATTAGATCAATAAAGATCTGATCATCTGAATTTATACAGAATAATCATATTGTAATCCTTAAAAGTAAGGAACTTAAAGACAGTCTTTATTTAGCTATGTTTCTCTTCATTGTTATTCATTTTACCCAGGCTCTAGAACAGTATCTCTCAAACTCAGCAACTTTAGTTGTGGGGACTTCAGTTCCCAGAATTCCCTCTCAACTTCCAGAATGGGGAATTCTGGGAGATGAAATCTACACAATTTAGAAATTGCTGAGATTGAGAAGCATTGCTGGAGAGACTACCTGGTGGACCAGCTAAAGATTCCCCTCTCCCCTCCTGGTCATGACTAACCAGATGCCTGTTAAAAGACATGAATACAGCTGTACCTCCTGCTTATATTTAGAGGAAATTAGAATCACTTAGGAGAGATGGGTGGTGTAGAAATTTAATGAAGAAAATAAAATAAAATTCATAGAAAGTTGCTCTGGATCTGGTGAAACTTGGATCTGGTGAAACTATTGCTCTGTTTTTGCAAAACAAACACCCACCCACCCCATTCATTTTATCCGCATGCACTGCTGGAAAGTAGATAAAGAATAAGCAGAAATCAATCACCATCACAGGGACATTTTTCTGTTGTCTTTAACCTCAGTCATTCCTCATTTTCTCAGTAAGAAACAAGGAAACAAAACCACACTTGGTCTACATGCATTTGTTATATGTAACAATTACATTTTAAGACATGTTTTAGGTGGCAACTAAGCCCCAGTGATTGCTATTACTATGCCAGAGAATCATTTACCAGCAAACCTTTGTACATTTGTAATGTATATATATATATGCCTTTTGTGAAAGAGACCAAGATACGTGTTCAGGAACAGACAAAAATTGTTCTTAAGATTCATAAATTTAATCTGTGCATTTCAGTATCAACAGACCTGTTGAACACCTTGGCAACTAACTATACAGTTATTGATCTGATGTATCATTGTCTTGCTGTTGAAGTAATTTCTCACCTAAGCATTATCTCACATGCAGTAAAAATCACTCAAGACTTATTTTCAGGCAGATACATTCTGCATGACTGTATCCATACAGGAAGTTTTGTGAAAATCTTTCTGAAAAATCAGTGTTCCTTTTTAAAAAAAACAACTCCTCAGTTTATCGCCCCTCCCTGTAACTCAGTCTTCTACTTTTTAAATCAAATCTAGGCTTCTTAGACCGGGGTGGGTTGCGGGGGGATGGTCTTTGATGGCATCTTTAAAAAAAACCTGACCACAAATATTATAGTATTGTTATTATAGTATTGTGATGAATACTATTGTAAACATTGTGATTATGATTGCCTAAAAGCAATTGTACCCAGACAACAGTTTGATTGAAATTGAATTTTTATGTTATATAAATAAAACAATTAAAACATTAAAAAAACCTGAACTTGGTTACTCCAGTCATGTTGGATAGTTTAATAAAGTGCTTATTGAGGATTCCACTGGCCTATTCATGTTTATCCAAATGCACTAAGTCACTGCAAATTTGATGAATACCGTTGCAAAACATTTTCTTTGGGGGGATGTTTAGGGGTGTACAGTGTTACAGTTCCAGGAAGAATCAGATGCATGTAAGAAACATTACAGCTAGGACCATGGAAGCAAAGCAAGTATAACACTGTTCCAATTTTTCAACTTGGAGGCATTATTTTTTAAGAAGACATGCTTGAGGACCTTAATATATGACATATTGATTTGTTAACTTTGACATTTCTCATCATGTAATAGAGGCTAAGATTATATTGAATGGAACCATATATCAAATAACTATCAAATTAACTTACACCAAAGATTTGACACAGGAAGAAATCAATGCAGTCACCTGGATTGTTTCCATATTTTCACCACCTCAAAGTTAATAGCTCTCCTCCTGTATTGGCAACATGTAACCTCTGGTACCCTCAAATCAATTAGGAGACTTTTTTTTACAAAAGCAGGTGGGAGACTATCATTTTTTTTACACCATTAGAAATATATTTGTTAAGGCCTTATTTTTGCAGGCCTCTAGAGACCAGTCTTGCAAGAGGCTGTTAAAGTTCCAATAAGTTATTTAGGCTTTGTGGTCCACAAATATCTTCGTTGGTTCTCTGGATTACTTTTAGCATGTAGACAAGAAAGCCAAACAAAGTCAAACATGTTATGTGAACATGACTATTCATATGGTGGTTTGGAAGTGAAGGGATTGAAACAAACTTCCAGAATATGAGATTTTACCTCAGCTAGGGAGAACTGAAACATTTGCCTTTTATGAATTCTGATGTAAACCTAACAGATCACAACATATTAATCTTGATTTACAAGCCTTTATATTTGCCAAATATACCAATTCTTGACTCCAAAGATGCATTAAAATACATTTAATTTAAAATTCATGCTTAGAGAAAGCAATTAGAAATGTGTAATTTATATTAATATAAATGTGTAAATTACATTAAATGCACACTTCCATGCAGATATTTTGAAAAGGAACATTGTTTCTTGTCTTTAATTTTATAGATTAAAGCAGAGAATAGAGCTGATGTATCAATGAGCATATGCTACCTGAATCAGAAACAGTCCAATTTACACATTCCTAACAATGTAATAGTGATGTAATGTAACTGATAGAATAGACTTCTAGTAAGAAACATTATGACCTTGAAAAAGAGGAACCTCTAATAAATTGTTGCATTTACAGTTTGAATATACACTCATAAAGATTGCTAGACAGACATACCATTTGAAAATATTTTAATGTCATAGAATATCTAAGTTTTCTTCCACTGGAAGAGTCATTATTGCAACAGATAAAAGTTTTATACTGCTTAAATCTGATTCAAACAGAAGTAGTATTTGTGCAACATTACTGTATACTAGTTTTGATTAATAACTTAACCTTTGGTTTAACGTGGAGCCAATATGTGAAACACCACTGGTGTTTTTGGTTAATAATTGGATGGGAGAATACTAGGAAATCTTTAGGGGGTAGGGAGGCTAAAATGGGAAGTTGGGGGAATAGATATCAAGGTGGCAATCGAAAATTATTTTCATAGTGCCACCAAAAAAAAGTATATCTCTCAGGTCACTAGGAACTGAGGTCACTTAAAGATTTTGGTTTTACTTCTCATTGATGCAGATTTGTTTACAGCTAGGTACAGAAGTATTCTCAGTGTGGTGCTCTTGAAATATCTTAAGACTGTAATTTTTAACATGGGAGCTGAAATTCAACTATTTGAGGGGCAGCAGAAATGGCAAGGTTGAATTAGGTCTTATACAAATCCTTAATAGCAAAATAACTGCATCTTTTCTCCTTGATGTATAGAAAACACCATTGGAATGAGGTAATTAAGGGTGATTTCACCATAGAAACATAACTGGAATTTGATGAAAAGAAGTAAATATCCTAAAGCATTCGTGTTAAACAGGTAAATAAATAGTAGAAATGCAACAACAGCCTTTGTTTCTAGCCTTCTTGCATTCTGCAGATCCATTCGCAGGATTTCCAGTCCAAATAAGAGAGCTTCAAAGCTGATAGAAAAACTTTGTGCTGAACCAAGTGAAAAAGCACCCTAGCGGAAGAATAAGAAAGCATATTGTTTGCTGTAATCTTGGACAATTTGAAGTTAAATAGATGAATTCCTCTTCTTTATTTAAAGCTGAGAAAAAAAAGGGGGGGAAGGGCTAGTTAAGGAAATCTGCATACATTCTTTCAACAATACTTAGTAATTTCCTCTAAGCTCCTCTGGAAGTACTTAAGTAAAATACTAAATAAGACAGTGTAGAAGTCAATGGCTGTTGAATTCTCAGAGGAGAGGTGCAAATGGGACCGATAGGAGCCTTTGAAACCAGCTAATAGTAACTTTTCAGCATTAATCACATCACAATCAAAAGTAAATACAAATCACTAGTTAAGAAGCATTGCTAATAAAGAGAATTGTACTTCTTGGCCCTTCCATTCCCAGGTAAGAAAAACAAACAAGATGAGATTAACACTTACAACTTGTGGATGACACTCCATCAAATATTATACTGGAACTCACCAGCAATCATACACATTCCTAACATGATTACTGGAAGCAAGATTTAGATTAAGAAAAGTGGTGCTAGATAAATGGCTTACAAAAATGTTACATCATGATTGTATTTTTTGCTTTTATTTAACAATGATAACATATTGTTGACTAGAGATTCCAACAGATTTTTTTTCCATATAAGGTGATTTGAGACAGCCAGTTTGATGTGGTGGTTAAGTTATCAAGTTGGAAAGAAAGTTGATTCTAGTCTTGCTTTAGGCGTGAAGCTAATTGGATGTCCTTGGACCAATCTTTCTTCCTCTTACTCTTGGAGGGAGGCAAGAGTAAACCATTTCCAAAAAACCTTGCCAAGAAAACTACAAGGACTGGTCAAGAGAGTTGCCAGGAGTGAACAATGACTTAAAGGCCCCCAAAAAAGCTGTACTGAACTGACCATATGATGCTAATACAAAATTAAAGGATCCCATTGATGAGTGCACTGATGGTACCTAGTTTGGGTAATGAAACATCTACACGAAAACAATCAAGCTCAGAGAGCACCAAGAACCCTTCATTTCATCCCTGAGCTACAAATATTCTTCTTTATTGATCTCATTTATGTAAAGTAGCAATAGGATAATGTGGTATGAGACAAATTCTTATGTAAAGTGTGTCCTGTCCCTCCCAGTACGCAAGGCTTTTGTGCCACAACAGCTGCAGCAGGGACATAAAAAATAACAAGTTCTCTTGCAAGAAGTCTGCTTCATCTGATGACTGTTTGCTTGTGATTTGTAAAGGTAGATTCGGGAGGAAAAAGTGAATGTTTTTTAAATGAACAGTTGCAAGGAATATCTAGAAACATAGCTCTGTCATCTCGGTTATATAGAAAAAAAATATTCTGAAGGGGTTTTTGCATTCTCTCAGTATAGGAAGCAGGTAATGACAAACCACTTCTGGAATCTCCCAAGAAAACTGCAGAGATTTTTCTAGGAAGTTACCAAAACTGACTTGAGGGCATTAAAAAAGAATACTCTTCCCCTACCTCCACCCAGGTTTGGGAATGCACAGTAAAACAAAAGGAAAATTAGTGCACTTTTTACATATAAATAGAAGGTAAGCATGAGTAGAGATAGTTCCTTTTCAAACCTAATTGCCCAATGTATAGTGAAAAGACAATAAGGTATTTGAATTTGGGAGATATACTGTATATAACCTTTATAAAACAATGTTTATAACCTTTATAAAACAATGAGTACTCAAGACCTGAAGGGATCATTATGATAATTGCTTCTCTCATGTACAGGTAGCCCTTGATTTACAACAGTTCATTTAGTGACCGTTCGAAGTTATATCACTGAAAAAAGTGACTTATGACCATTTTTCACACTTATGACCATCACAACATCCCTATGATCACGTGATCAAAAGTCAGATAGTTGGCAACTTACATTTATGATGGTTATAGTGTCCTGTGGTCATGTGATCACCTTTTGTGACCTTCTGACAAGCAAAGTCAATGGGTAAACCGGATTCACTTAAGAAACATGTAACTGGCTTAATAACTGCTTTGATTCACTTAACAACTGTGGCAAGGTAGGTCATAAAATGGGACAAAACTCCCTTAACAAATGTCTCACTTAGCAACAGAAATTTTGGGTTTACTTGTAGTCATAAGTCAAGGACTACTTGTATTCATGTAAAGCAGGTAGATGCTTAGGGCCATTGGGAGGGGTGGCCCTAAAAATTCAGCCCTAGGCCACCAACTATGAATCAGTCTACAACATCTGAGAAGGCCATTTCTTGCCTAAACCTGATCTAGAAGGCCTGGCTACACTAAACCCCCTGAGAAGAAAAAAAATCATTGATATAGACCAATTATTGACATTTTAGAAAATGTTTCATATAAAGTGGATATACAGAACAAGGTGCTACCTCAACAAGCTCACAGAAATCATATTTGGATTTTAACTCAGTGAGACAAATTCAGCCATTCAGAGTAGCCCATAAGAATTCATGTATCGCTTCTCCTTTAGTCTTTTGCAATGAGAAGTACAAAACTGAGTGACTACTGACATCTTAAAGGCTGAGAATTAAATAACCTAAACTTCACTGCAGAATAATTTGTGCCTTCTTTCTTTCTTTCTTTTTTGCATTAACTACAGGCGTATTTTCCCTCAGTGATGTATGTTCTTACCACAGTTTTGTCTTTGTTCAGATAAACACTGAAGAACACCATAAGCACATCGACACAGCTGGCAACCCTTCCATATCCATTCTCCATGCACAAATGGGCCACAATTGCTGCCAATGACAAATCAGAAGATGCAACCTTATTTCCAGGTTTCATTGACAAGCCACAATTACCCCAAAATATATGTACTTTCTTTACCTTTTCCGTTCATCATGTTCACAGTATCTGCCAACAAAGTATTGGGGGCATGCACAGAAACTGCCCAGGATGCAAGTTCCTCCATTTTTACAACAGTGCCGGTTAAGGGTCCGACCTGAAAAATGAATAGCCCATAGCTGACAAAGAAACAGACTTCTTTGAACCTTCTTTTTCACTTGCTTTTGCCAAGTCTTCCTAGCTGCCAAAGGCCTGGTTCTATTGGCCTTAAGGGGACCATAAAATTAGCTGCCTGTTAAGGCTGTTTGTTCAGCTAAGCCCAGATTGTTTAGATAAGGATTAAAAGCAAACTGCTAGAGATTACTGCATGGCCAAACACCACCCCATGACTTGTTCTACTGCAGAAGCTTCATGTCAAACTGCAGATTTCACTCCAGCAGAAGGTAATAATCATACTCGCTTTTGAAAATAGCAGTACTGAAATTTACACCCCCCCCCAAAGAAAAGAAACATTACCTTTTGCCAAATGTGCAAAAATTTATCATCTTTTTAGCTAAATTGTGCCTTCAAATAAAATCATATATATATATATATGTACCTATTCTATATCTATTTGTGTTTTAGCTGTAATAAAATCATTATGCTGCAATATGCCTATCCTAATTTGCTTGGCAGAAAAAGTTATTGCAAATGGAACTGTAGAGCTGATGAATATTTTCTTTAAGGTCAATCCTGGATAAACATTTCCCAGAAGCAAGCAACTGGATCTTACTTTTTGCCACAGCTCATTACAGAAACAGTGCCAGAAAGGTGCCAGAAAAGTACAATAATTTGTCATCCCCATTAGATTTTCAAGTGAAGAAACATATGGATTATAATCCTAAACATCCAAAAGTCTTAGGGTCTCTAAACATATAGCGGATTAACTGCCTACAGAGCAGCTTCTGGGTATTTATTTAAAAAAATACACCACTGACTCAGTAGAATATAATTTTGTATATATAAGAATTGTAGCTTACAGTAGAAGTCTTAATTATTTTAAAAGGTTTTATAACATTTTGGCCAGCTGCACCAATGCAGTGTAAAGATAGGCTACACTGGATTGCAGTTGAACTCTGCAGAAATTCTACTAACCAAAAGACAGTGCAGAATCCCATCTTATTGGGAGCAGGGCAATGCATAAACTGAATAAAAAACAATTTAGAAAATCTCATTCTACCTTGTTTATTCTCCAGGGCAGATAATAAATTATTTTGGAGAAACAGGTTTTCCAATGGACATATTGTATGTCCATTTGTTCATGTATATTTATTGCATTTTTAATGTAAAACATATATTTTATCTTTACCACATTCTTTAGAGGTGGGCAAAAGCAAAATTGAATACTTGCTCTAAAGACCTCATGCCTAGAATTAAAGGTAGTACAAAATGACTATGGATAGGACTGGCTAATACATTTCATGGCAGAACAAGGATTTGAACCCAGGCCTCTCTGCTAAATTCATGTTGGTACTATGTCAGTTGACTGGTGTTACCGGCACTTGATTGGAGAAATATGTTGCTATAATAAATTCAGATACGAAGATTTAGGGAGCATGTAAGCATAAAGAAAGTGACTTACTCTCTGTTAGCCCAGTGAAAGGTACAATTGGTCTCGAGTTGATCTGCTTTTTATACTCGGAGCTCTGATTCATAACACTGAAGCCTTTTAATGTGGTGGCTCGCTCTTTTGCACTGTGCTTTTGAATAATGACATCCACATTTCCTTCAGGGTCATATTCTTTTCTAAGGCCTTGTGCAAAGAAAGAGGAACATAAGAGAGTGCACTATTCTACAGAAAGCAAAACTGGAACCAAATTATGGAAAAATTCCTCACCTTCTCCAAAATTAGTATTCTGCAAAACCAGAGTTATTGTTAAAATAAACCTGGAGAGGCAAAGTATGCACAGACATTAGTTCAGTATGAAAAAGGTAGGTGTGAGAACAGGGCATTCAGTCCACCCCCAAAAACTAGTACTATTAAAATTCATTGAATTTTAATACTGGATAATTATATTTAGGAAGGCAAACTTAATTACAGACAAAGCAATCTGATAGTAAATATGCTTAGGACAAAGTAAAGTCAAATTGAATTGTTTCTTTCTAAGAGCAACACAATCCTAGGGTATGGATAAGCCACTATAGCACAAAACATTATTATACATAGTTATAAGATCCCAGCTAAATAGTTCTATTCTTTTCTTTGTTACAGAGATAATTGCTTCAAAATCACATTTGTAGCCCTGTTACCAAAGCAAAGCACTGTATTATAAAAAGACAATAGTGTTGGAAATTATATTTTACTCTCACTAGAGCCAAAATGTGCAATATGTTATATCTCTTGCTTCTACAATAGATTACAATTTTGCCTTTGTGTATATAAAGAATAGAAGACGCATGACTGAATACCACTCGATTATAGGGTATAAAAATGCAAACGTACCTGGTATTTTGCCTCCAATACATTTTCTTAAGATATTTTTCTCCTTCAAGCCCACTTCAGTTCCAATGCTGTTTCCAAGAAAGTGTGGTCCAGACTCCTCACCCCAAACAGGAGCAGCTGTTTCACGTGATTAGATGGACTAATTAAAGCAGAAGAAACTTTTTTTTATCTGTTTCTCATTTCCTCCAAGGGCACATGCCTTCTAGAAGCTCTTCTGTGGTTAGATTTTCAGAGAGGTATAATCCATTCTAAAGTGAGTTAGTTCCTACCCCTCCCCTCCATAAACACATCTTGCTGGGGGAGGAGCAATCTTTCTCACACACAGCAGGAGGTAGAGCTTCTCCTTCCCAAGGAGTCTTCTAGCATTGGTCTTCAACTAGTAGGTTGGTGCTGATAAATTGCCCTATTTTACAGTAAAAAAAGATCGGGCCACTACCTGTGCCAATAATATTTCATTCTTGCTTGCATTGAATTTTTAAGAATGGGCGATGTTAAGTACAAAGGAGGACAGGGGGATTCTGCACTTTTAAATTGGGGAATATTTGACAGGCCAGGTCAAGCTTACCATGTAACAGAGAGGAAAATGTCCTTTTCTATGTCCTTGTAAAAGACTGCCACTGGTTATGATAGAGATTCAGAAAGTTACCCCAGAATTTTATTCCAGATATGATAATAAAATATGGCCGTGGTTTGGTCATAGATCTGAAAAAGGTGACTTACTTTTCATCAAAGAAAACGATGGATCAAAACGTGATTATTTAGCCATCTGTTTTTTTTTTAATATGTACAAAGGATTTTGGAAGTGTTTGTGGCTTGCCTTTTAAAAGTAGTTGCATAAAATATAAATTATGCACTCATAATTTTTCTGCATTTAAGAAAAACACCAGAAATTAAACTCATCCTGTTCTATAGTAGAAAAAAATGGACGTCAAATTTACTGTTCTGCCTCTTGTTTCTATTTCAAATCACTGAGCCCTCTGACATCTTGAGATTTCCCTTGGATCATGTCAGAATAAGTTAAACAGTTAAAGAAGATTTAAGAAGATATGCAGAGAATGAGGGATTAGCACTAGATAAACTGAAGTTCAAGTTGTCCCTCAGCCATGGAAGCTTACTGGATGATTTTGACCCAGAACTACCTCGTGGGTTTCCCATATAAACTATCTTGAGCTCCTAGAGAAAATGTAAGGTAAAAATTTAACACATGTCATGGGAAAACAGCAGAGCATGTTTGTGCTGTGTGTAGCTACAGGCGTGGAAAAGCCCAAAGACTTTATTTTGCTTGTGGTTAAAAAAATCAAGCTGTCATTTAAGAAACAGATACAGACTTAGTTCAACTTAGGTATTTCAGTAGCTTTTAAAATTCAATGTATCCTCAGTTTAACTTGGGAAAACTGGGACCGAGAATCTGGGCATCTTTTCCCATAGTAGAGTTATGTCTGATGAATTATACTTGATGCATCTACAGGTAATCCTCGACTCACAACAGTTTGTTTAGTGACAGTTCAAAAGTTACCATGGTACTGAAAAAAATGACTTATGACCATTTTTCACATGACTGTTGCACCATCCCTGTGGTCACATGATTTAAATTAGGATATTTGGCAACTGGCTCATATTTATGACTGTTGCAGTGTCCTAGGGTCACGTGATCACTTTTTGTGAGTTTCTGACAAAGTCAATGGAGAAGCCAGATTCTCTTAACAACTGTGTTACTAACTTAACAACTGCAATGATTCACTTAACAACTGTGGCAAGAAAGGTCATAAAATGGGGCAAAATTCACTTAACAAATGTGGGCTCAATTGAGGTCTTAAGTTGAGGACTACCCATATACATGGCATAGCACGTCCCCCAAATTCCTAAAATAATCACCATCTGAAAGATTCTATTCTGGTTAGATCCCCTAAAGAGTTGGTGGTTATACCCAATGAATTCAGGGATAAAGAATTCCATGGGAACAGCCCACATATATTTTTTTAAATATTACATTTTTATTAAAAATATTAAATTTATATGCCACAATCAGGAGCTTAGTGTACAACATTCAGAGTATAACCATGATTAAGAGACAGAAAACATGGAATTGATTCACCTAGTTATGTGCTTCCAAGTCTCCCGCATTCAAAGAAAATAACCAAATATTCTCCATATCAACACAATTCAGATTGTAATTGTTGTTGTTGTTAGTCATGAAGTAGTGTCCAACCCATCACGACCCTATGGACAATGTTCCTCCAGGCCTTCCTGTCCTCTACCATCCCCTGGAGTCCATTGAAGCTCACACTGACTGCTTCAGTGACTCCATTCAGCCACCTCATTCTCTGCCGTCCCCTGTTTCTTTTACCCTCAATCGTTCCCAGCATTAGGCTCTTCTCCAGTGAGTCATTCCGTCTCA
>JANHFL010001090.1:183737-196031 GCA_032468155.1 Oxyrhabdium leporinum
CCTCAATTCTTTGGCGCTCAGCCTTCCTTATGGTCCAACTTTCACAGCCATACATTGCAACTGGGAAAACCATAGCCCTAACTATACGCACTTTTGTTGGCAGGGTGATGTCTCTGCTTTTTAGTATGCTGTCTAGATTTGCTATAGCTTTCCTCCCCAGGAGAAAGCGTCTTTTAATTTCTTGGCTGTAGTCCCCATCTGCGGTGATCTTGGAGCCCACATTGTAATACTCTTACAAAAAGCAACAACAATAAAAGGAATAAAAGGCATTGTTAGGGAATGCCCCCCTCCTCCTGCAAGCTATAAAAAGGTGTATCCCAACATAGCTAATATTTTGAAATGCCTTAAATGTAAAAAGATACAGTCATTTTGGGAGTGGAAGGCAGTTATTTTTAATGTATTTTACCTTGCAATAGATTTTTACTATATGAATGCAAATTGGATACTTAAGGAAAGATACAGATCTCATTAGTTCAGATATTTTACATTTTTTCCTATAATTTGGTAATGTAAATACAGGTAAATCTTTGTTCAGTTCTTTCAGGATCTCGGGTTTTGGTTGCTGTGATAAGATAAGTTTAAATCTATTTTAGTTTTATTTAATAAACCATTCTAGCCTCAGATGTCTTCTCTCCAAAATAAAAATAAGATTGAATCACTTTATTTTGAATTTTTTGAGGATTGGATAAGATAATTGGCACAATTTCATTTTTAGAGAGCTAATCATGTAAGCTTTTTGCAGCAAAACAACGAAATCTTGCAACAGTTTGAAGGTTAATGAATATGACATATATTCCCCTGGGTTCCCTCATTTTCCAGAAGAATTTTATGCTCAATTGGCAACTAAATATTCAGTAAGTGGAATAACAATCACCAGTGGGATCAGATGGCAATGGAATGCATAAAGTAGCCTATTGTATTTAGGAAGCAGTGCTAGAAGCACCAACATTTTGGAAATAATGATCATTTGAATGCCCACATTTTCCTAGCTACATGCATCTGCAAGTTAATCAGCCAAATCATGAACTAATGAAATGGACTGTAGTCTAATGATTCCCAGCCTTTTCCATTTCATGGACCACTCCGGTGTTACTGAAAACTCGTGAGGAGAACAACATAAGCCAGATGATGGTAATTTGAGTTCAAATATGGTATTATGATGTACAGGAGAGGTGTCAAACTCAAGGCCCATGGGCCGGATCCGGCCCATGGGGTGCTTAGATCTGGCCTGCGGGGCCACCCTGGAAACAGTGAAGGACTGGCCCGTGGTTCCCCTGCCAGCAAAAATGGAGCTTGGGACAGCCACACACAGCCCTCCCAGGCCCAGGTTTCGGTCATCATGGCCTCCTGCAGTTCTTTACTGGTAGAGGGTTGCAGGAGGCCATTGCAGCTGAAAATGGAGCTCAGGAGCCTGTTTTTGCTGGCAGAGTACTTGGGCCCCCACAGGCAGCCCCAACACAGGTGACATCAAGCTGGCCATGCCCACACTAACCACGTCCCCCTGCTCCCGAGGTCAAACACAACCCCATGCAGCCCTCAATGAAATCAAGTTTGACATCCCTGATGTGCAGCATTTGACAGCTCCTCAGTTGTCAGTTACAAGACCACAATATTAAAACACAAAAACAAACCAAGAATATTAAAAATGACCAACATGTTTTTAAACTGTCAAATCTTGTAAGATACATTATGATATCATTATGACTATTAGTTAGATATACAGTATATGACTGATAAAGGACTATTTTCTATCTGTTCAGGAGTCATGGATTGTGAATTTGACATCATTGCTTACCTTTAAAAAAAATCTACAATTATATTTTTATTTTAATCTTTGAAGGGCAAAAGACAGGAATTTTTTACATTGTTAGAAGTTTTAAAGAAAGGCATTTTATGTAATTCTACTAGTAAGAAAACCTAGTGAGCCTAAATGAACTAACTTTGAGTAACATTTTCAAAAGCACCAGAGGGCAAGACAAGAAACAATGGATGGAAACTATTCAAGGAGAGAAGCAACCTTAGAAGAACTAAAGAGAAACTTGCTAACAATGAGAACAGTTAACCAGTGGAATAGCTTGCCTTCAGAAGTGGATGCTTCATCACTGGAAATGTTTAAGAAGAGATTAGCAGCCACTTGTCTGAAATGGTATAGGGTCTCTTGCTTGAGAAGGAGGGTTGGACTTTTAGGCCTCCTAGGTCCCTTCCAACTCTATTATTCTGCATTCTATTCTGCAATATGCTTTCCTTATAATGTGGGGATGTAATAATAGCAAAATCTTAATAGCACATTTCTTTAAATAATTACAAACGCATTCTGTCTTCCACTATGTCTGTCAACATCTCTTATAGAATATAATACTGTGGAATTTATTAAAAGGGATTTAAGAAAATAATTTTAATATATTCTAACGTACATTATTTTGAGAATGAATCGTTTTAAATGGTGGGTCAAGTATTTAAGGCATTCATAGGGTTGGCAGGTATAATTTGTACAAAGTAGAAAAATAAGTTCATGAATAAACATGTATACAATTAGTGCACAATTCTTAGATTACAGTCTGCTTAAACTTTCAGAATCTGTAATTGCCGCTCATTGAGATACGTTGATCATCCTTCTCCATCACTGAGCATTTGAAAGGAGGATGATCAATGAGAGGCAATTATACAGATTCTGAAAGTTTAAACAGAATATAATCTAAGGATTGTTGAGGGAAGTTTGGCTACGTCCATGTATCCCTGCTTCTTAATGCCTGTAGACAGCTTCTGTTATTTTGCTACCTATCATCTTAGGAAATATAAAAACCAAACTCTCTTCAACATTCAAGATATACATTTGCCCTTCATCATAAAATTGAAGAGGCAAAGCAAATGCCGAGTCAGAATACTTATTCGTTTTCAGAAAATGTAATCTTTCTGTAAATGCCATGTCTGAAATTGATATATTTTAAACGCAGACCTCAGAAGCAGAGAGAGGCAATGTTAGAAATATGAATGACATGTCACACCTCATGCCATTTGCTTAAGATCAGAAGTCTGTCTTAAGTGAAAGATCTAATGGTTCAGGCCACTGTAAATCAACTGAGAAATATTTCTCACCCTCCTGTCATGTGTCTTCCTCTGTTTCTGCCTGAAAGAAGGAGTAGGCAATATGGCTACAGATCTGTTAAACTGCTGTTTTCTCTCTCTGACCTGGAAGGAGTTTGTCATTAGAAATACTGAATAGCCTTCAATGTTTGATGTCAAGAAAAGTCCATCAGGAAACAACTCTACAGGCCCCAAAGCTGACCGGCACAGTAATAATATGCCCTTTCTTCATCCTTCACTTTTATCAGTCCTCCTAAACAAGATAAGATTGGAAACTCAACTCAGAACTGACCCTAGAAATGTCATTCTGTTTTCAACAGAAGACCACGGCAACATTTAACAAGGGAAAATGTTATTCCCGTTTGTTTGGCAATAACTTAATGGACCTCAAGATTGCCTGATGAAAATATTTAAAGGTAGAATTTATATTTGTTGAATTAATCTTTGAACACCATTAATATTGATCTGCAGTGTAATTATTACCAAAAAGAATCTCCCATGTCAACTTTAATCAGGCCTAGGAAAATTGTGATCCTCCAGAAATAATAATTGTCAGTAGTCCTAGCCAGCATAATCAGTGATGAGGGATTATGCTGTTACAAAATTGGGGTCAACTGTGATCGTAAGTCACAATACCATTACAGGACTATATAATTCGGAAGTTGTTTCAAAAAGAATTACAAGTAGAATAAAATATTTTAAAATTTGGTGTAGTTTTAAATTCCTTGGTGTTTTTAATTTTGTTTTTTCCACCAATAAAATAACATGGCTTGGAAGATTAAATGATTTCAATGGGCTTTAAGCAGAGCCTAGGAATTTTAAATTCCCCAATAGGCTGAATGAAAGGCAAGGAAGGAGGCAAGGGAAGGAAACTAAATCTAAAACTAAATCAAGACCTTTAAAAAAAGGCAATTTAACTATTTACTGCTCTCAAATAAGAATGAAGGCTGCAGATAAATGAAATTGTTTCTGCCAGCCTAAGTCTTTTCAGTTTGCTGAAAGTTGTAAATTTGAAAACAAGATTAGAGGTGATGTATACAGGAGCAACAAAAGGATTTGGTAAGAATCTATTCAAATAAAGCCAGAGACTTAAGAGAAAACTGCTAAAGAACATTTTAAGGTTTACTTGAGAATTAGTTCTTAAAATTGCTTTTCTTCTTTCAGGATAAAGAAACTGCCTGAAAGCTATCACACTGAAGAGAAAGTGATTGGTATCACCTTAGTCAAGATTTTAATTGTACTTATTAAATGATAGTCAGGGAATTTATTTTAATCAGCTGGATTTGTGGAACATAGCTAGCTGGAAAGAAGGTGGATGCTGCTGTCAAAAGAAAAATACAGGTTCAAGAATTTGATTAACCAATGATATCTGCATTTCAATTTTGTGCAAATTTATTTTTGAACTGTCTTTAAATGATGGTAGCAATGATCATGACTGGAGGGTGAAAATGAATGCATGTATTGTCATCTTAATGAGATCTACAGTTACAATGGGAACTCATGGGAGCAAACCCATCCAACAAGTTTCCTTCTGCTGATATTCTCCTGTCACCAGTTTCATGAATTCCCCAAACCATTAATTGGATAAGATAAAACATGAAAGAAAACAATATAGAAGGATTAAACTCCCATTCCTCCAGATTGGCAATATAAATGTAGTTATCGAGGCAGGACAACCTCATCATTACATCATAACACAAGAGATATAACTTCCTGTATTATCTTTAGGTTGGCCTCGGGCCTCAGCTATGGTATCAGTCAAAGTAAAAATCAAAGTGATTTCTAATACTGTCCTTACAGAAAATGTGTTTCTCTTGTTCCTTGATTGCCTACCATCACTTTATCCAACTTGATTGCCTTTCATCATGGATAAAGGTAATAGCTTCAGGTAATATAGGTAAATAAAATTTAATCTTCCTAAGACTGATAACTTCCAGATGCCTTGAACTACCACTCCCAGCATTCTGATTGATCACAGTGATATCACTAATTACCATCCTTGGTCGCCAAATGGCAAGAACTATAGTTTAACATTCCAGGACTGGAAATGACTTGGGAATTCTGGGAGTTGAAGTCCACACATTTTACAATTGCCAATGTTGAGAAACATTGGGTAAGAGAATAATTTCTAAAGTTCCTGCTTAAGAGGAGTCATAACCCGCTGACTTTCCAAACCACAAAGCTATCTTTTGCTGTACCTAATCTCCATTTACTTTTTCCAGGTGTAAAAGAAAAGTGAGTTTCATGTACTGTTCAATATAGTTGTACCTGTATGTATGTATGCATGTATGTATCCATTTATTTTATAAATCTGTTATATTCATATCTAACTTTTTCTCCAAGAGTTCAAAGTACCTTTCACAGGCATTTTGATTGTCTTTCTTTGATTCTCATAACAAAAACAATAGCATCCTGTGAGAAAGGTTGGATTGTGAAAAAGCAACGTTGAATTTCCATGGCTAAAAGGGGACTTGAATCTGGATCTACCTAATGTTAATTCAATAACCTAAGCACTAAACTAGGGTCCAATTTTTAGATATTGGGTTTTTTTCTCCAACCTTTGTGATCCCTTCAGTTCACAAGGCCAAAGCTTTCCAGATTTTAAGGCATTTAACTTACCTATGTTGCAAGAAACAACCAAGACAAGTTGTTTTATACAATCACTTTGAGATTCCATTGCTCCCCCACCTGCTTCCATTTTAAACTGAAAGTTTGTAAAGTTATTTGCAAATTATCAACATACTTGCCAAAAGGCAGGTATTCACAGGATTTCTACATTGTTCAGCAAAACCCTACAGCCAAAGCCAGTCCTTGGGGGAGAGGAGGAAGGATCCCTTTAAAAAGCAATCTTATTTTTTTTTTCTAGAAGGAGGAAAGAAAGGGGGCTTTTTGTTAGAAAATGATTTCCCCCCCCTTGTGGCTGTTTTCAGAGTGACAGAGCCAAAGTGTTTATCAGAAACATTTTGTTGTCTTCTCCCAGCCAACATCAAACTGTATATTTACGCCAGCTCTCTCTCTGACATGCTGGCAGGGGAATTCTGGGAGTTGAAGTCGACACGTTAAAGTTGCTAAGGTTGAAACATTGATATAATGATAGCACCAGCTCTGCATTCATTCAATGGCTGAAGTTATGAAAGCTCTGAATGAATGGAAGTTCATTCAAAATAATAGGTCCTTGAAATTACAACCATTGCAGTGCCCCATGGTCACATGATCAAAATTTGAACACTTGATAGTGTGCCCACATTTATGACCGCAACATATGCTCCAACTCTCCCCACCTGCCAATTGCCCTCATCTTTGCCAGTTTGGCTGTCTTGTACTCCTTCCTGCCACACTGCCCTGCCACTTTGCTGCCCTGTACCTTGTGCCTCAGTTGGGCACACTATGTCACCAGCAGGAAGAAGATGGGGAAGGTCAGGTAGAGGTATTGGGAGGAGTGGGTGCAGAGTACAGGGCAGCCAAAACAGCAAAGATACCAGGTTGGGTGGGAGAAGACAGATGGATGGGGGGGTGGTTGAAATAGAGGTGAATATGGAAGGCCAGGAGAACTGTGAAGTCCTTGCTTAACAACTGCAACTGATGCAGAATTGCTAAATGGGTGTGTAATGTTTCACCTGAGGACTGCTTTCACCTGAGGAGCCATGGTGGTGCAGTGGTTAGAGTGCAGTACTGCAGGCTACTTCTGCTGACTGCCAGCCAGGGGTGGACTGCTACTGGTTCGCACCGGTTCGGGAGAACCCGTTGTTAATTTTATGGCCAGTTCGGTGAACTGGTAGTTCCAACCCCTGGTTGGCCCTACCCACTCCATCCCTCCCCTCCCAGGAGTCCCTGTGCAGCCCGTTTAGGATTGCAGGTAAGTGCAGGGCCCATGTGGAGGCTCAGGAGGGCAAAAAACAGGCCTCCTGGAAGTTCTGGGCCCGTTTCTGGCCTCCAGAGAGCCTCTGGAGCTTGGGGAGGATGTTTTCGCCCTCCCGGAGGCTCAAGGAAAACCTCCAGAGCCCGGGGAGGGCAAAAAATGCGCCTTCTGGAAGGCCGGAAATGGGCCTCGACTAGGCCACGCCCACCATGGCCATGCCAACCCAGCAACCGGACAGAGAACCCACCCTTGCTGCTAGTTGCCTGCAATTTGGCAGCTCAAATCTCACCAGGCTCAAGGTTGACTCAGCCTTCCATCCTTCTGAGGTGGGTAAAATGAGGATCCCAATTGTTGGGGGCAATATGCAGATTCTGTAAACTACTTAGAGAGGGTTGTAAAGTGGTATATAAGTGCTATTGCTTCACTTGGCAAATCCAATCCCAGGTAAGATCATTAAGCAAGAACTAGATGTATTCTGTTCTACAGCACCCAATCTAATCTGCACCCAGTCTTTTGTTCTTAAGGGTCACAAGCTAGTGGAAGCACTACCTTTAATGATCTGGTGGTCTGCAATGCTAGGAACACCTTCCCCAACACAAACGGATAGATAACCACTCATAGCCACAATAGAATCCTATTTTCAAAGTCTTTGAGATTATTTTTGACTTCTGCTTCAGCCTTCTATCACAAGCACATATATAACCCAACGTATTAAGCATAGATTGCTTTTTTCAGGAATGACCAACATGTTTGATGTGTTTGCGTTAATTCTGCTATGCTCTGCCAAAAAAATAATTTTGTATTAAACAGTATTTGGGATTCTGCAGCTGTCTTTCTTTTTTCCCCCCCCATGCTGAGGGTCATAACATTCCTGACTTGTCCCTCTTTCTCTCAGCTTTTAGAAATGCTATTAACTTTTAACAAGCAAATACTCTTCTGGTGCATATAGAGAGCCTGCTTAACCCTACAGGGCTGTGTGTAAACCTTTCCCCCTGTATTACTAACTGTAGGTACCTGATGATGACCTATAGGCTTTTAAAATAAGACCATGTGTCTCCACTGTCCTATTCTGGAAAGTGAGGATTTATATTCCCACTGTAAATTCTGAGACAGAATAGGAATAGAAACAGAAAACAGTAATGTGAATTGTTCAGGTTTCTCGGGATATCTTTGGAGATATACCTTTCTAGAGAATAAAAACCCTTTGAACTTGCTTTGGAAGTTAAAACAAAAATAATGAGGCCAAACAATAAAAGCTGAAAGTTGTTGTGAGAAAACAGAGGGGTGATATTTTAAAAAATATTAGTTATGAAATGGGAATGTCATCTGTCTCTTTCACAGTAGGTTTTTCTATGAATTAAAACATAGTTTTCATTGTTGCTGCAAATTTGTTTTTCTAACATGGTTTCCCCCCCTTTAAAAAGAAAAACAAACCCCAGAAATGTCATTACCTATCATTTTCAGTTAGCTATTTATGCTATTTGTATATGTTTGCTTATTTAATGAAAATGTCAAAAATTAAATTAAAGCTCCCATTTCTTACTGTAGAGGCTAGACAGACAAGACAACAATATCCAGCACATATATGAAATATAACCTTGTTGCTACTGAAAGTCATATTGTCAAGGGTGTTTCTAAAATATGAGGTTTTAAGCTGAAGACTTTCTAAACTTCTACACAATCTACTGGATTGTGGAGACTGAATACTGTATTGCCCACATGATAGTCCAAATTAGTAGTCCACAACTGGCACCCTCTAGGTCTGTTTTTGGCCATTCTGGGCTAGAAATTCTGAGAGCTGCAGTCCAGATACATCTGGAAAGACAGCAAATTGAATCAGGCTGGACTAAATTATATCTGGCAGCCTATGAAACATTAAAGTTTTCCAACTGTTCTATTTATTCATTAGCAGAAGTATGTCACCAAATTTCTCAGTCTTCCTCCTTGTGGCATTTTTTCTTTAAGCTGATTTGGACAGATGACCTTTCAGACAGACAATGCTCAAAGCATTTTCTGATGCGAAGATCTTCCTTTGATGCTATATATCAGCAGTCTCCCTTTACACATGTCTATGTCTACTCTTTCCTTGTAAGGGTCCCAGCCTTCTCTTGAGAGGAGGAAGGTGGCTTCTTTTTCCTTCATAGGCAGAAGGAAGAAGAACATTTTTAAAAATAATTCTGCACATTGGGTAAAGTTAAAGGCTGAAGAAGGCCCCTATGGAACTTCTCAGTTGGTTCTAAGGATTAAGTAAAGAGAGTGTGGCAGGAGTCTCATTCAGCCTAGAAATTCCTCACTTCTGTTTTAAGCAAATTTAAAAGACTTAAATTTGAAGAATTTCAATTTTAGGTTTTTTACATCACAGCTCCCAAGATATCAGGTATTGTGCATATCAGCCTTGGTTTGTATCATCATTTTTATCCAGTTTTTCTGCATTGACCTAGAAAAGAATTGCATATTATCATGTCAATTTTTCAGCATTTATTTTTATTATCATCATTCCATTTAATGATTGCCCAGTCTATTATGCTCTGCGCGCGCACGCACACACACACACACACACACACATTTATAGTGGGGCAATCATTAAGTGTAATAATATACATACAAACACAACATACAGGATTTCATTCCTAAGATATAGGACAATGCAGCATGTTTAATTCTTCTTTACAATATTTGATTTGTTTTCATTTATAATATTAAAAGCTTTTGTATATGTATATGTATATTCTCAGAGACTTCTCTAAATTAGTAAAAAGACAATCTGTATATTAATTTGTTATTAGTACTTCATCCAATTTTTAAAAAGTTCATCTGTGCCCTCCTCCAAAGAATACTGACTTAAAATAAACATAATGAGGACTAAAATACACCTGTTGCCCACCATTGCCTCATCACATTTTCAAAATATAAGGCATAGTGTTAGACTACATGGGATATTGCGTTGCCAGAATTGAACTGCTTGCTTAGTGGAAAACTAAACTTCTTAAGGGTTCCCTGCTCTCTGAAGTGAGAATGACAATGACAAGATGGCAGATCTTCTTGGTGGTACCACCCACATTTTGGATATACTTACATGTTCATAAAGCTCGGTCCCTCATAGCTTTGAGAAGATATTTAAAAACAGTTTCATTTTATCAGACTTTCAACCTTAGCTAAGCTAAACTTATCTTCTAAGGAGAGATTATTTATTGTTGTTTTACTCTGGTTTTATAATGTTGATCTACTTTACTGTTGTATTATCATTTTGATTTGTTGTAACTTATCCAGAGTCTTTTGAACTAGATGGATATAAAAAATGTTTTAAAACACCTAAATGAAAAGTAGATTTAAATAAAATCTGTGGAGTTCATGGCAGTAGTATCTTGAGTCTTCATGTCTAATGCTAAAAGCAACTACATTGCAACCCTTAATTACTCAACTTTCCTGAACCTGTGATGTTTGGAATCAACTCTGTGTCAATAGGTTTCTGTGAAGAAAGAAATGCTAGGCTCTAAGTTCAGCTTCCAACTTTATAATGAACTGTTTCATGCAAGATCTCCTGCTGAGAAGATCCAGCCTGTGACAGATAATCAGTGGCTCCCGGGGTAGGTCCAGTGGTGGGATTCAACCGGTTCGGGCCAGTTCAGGCAAACTAGTGGTGATAATTCTGGCTGGCCCTGCCCCTCCCCACCCAGTCACTTCTCATCTCATCCACTCGCCCAGCAAAGCTGCTGCTGCTCTCTGGCTCCCTGACTTGCCTCGACCATAAGGTCTCTGAGGGTCAGCCAGCTTGCCTGCCTTCTGCGTAGCTGCATCCCATGCCATGCTCTGCTCTGCCTGGGTGAGTGACTGCTAACAGCAAGGTCCGAAGCAGCCTAGCTAGCTGCCCCCCCCATCCCTGCCTGGCTTGCTTTGCCGCCAGCACCGTGTCTCCATCCCACACGGCTCTCGCAGCCTAGCTAGCTGCCCCTCCCACTGTCCCCCACCTCCAGTTTGCCTGACTTACTGGTGGCGGAGAGAAAGGTGAGCCACTGCCGCTCACTCCCCCAGCCCACATCTTACCCCCCCCCGGGCTCTCTGCAACTGCTGGGCCTCACCTGCTGCGGCTGCTAGCAGCCAGGGCTGCCCACATTGCTTCTCCACCAGCTGCCTTCCTCCACTGCCCATGACCTTTGGTTGAGTACGGGCCTTATTTTTGTGGGCAGCCATGGTGAGCAGAGCACTGCGAGTCCCATGGGCTGGAACTGGAAGGAAAGTCCAACAGCGGGGGAGGGAAATCCACCCTGGACCCACTGCGTTAGGCTGAAGGGCCACCTTGGGTGGGGGGTTGTGGACAGCGAGCCTCAGCAGCCTTTCAGGCCTGCCTCTTGACTTCCATGGCAGAAAGAACCGGAGCAACACCCGACAGCTTGGATCAGAAGGCATGAGTGAGGCGATGGCTGCTCTCACATAAGTGATTATTATTTTTTTTACAATTTTTATTCTATTTATTACCCCTGAGGACCTGTGTAGAAGTGCTATATAGCTATTGTCCTAACTGGGCAATTGTCCTGGGACTGGTCTCTCCCACTGCAGTTTATACATCTGTTTCTGCAATGCACCACATTTACAAATGCCTCCCTGATGAGGGGAGCAGGTACCGTTTTATCCACTCCCTTTCAGAATTGGCAGCACTAGGGTCCATGAAGATGATTATTAACTACTATGTATGGCCCAATCCCAATTGTGAAAATCCAGAAATCCATTCTAGTGTGTTCATTTTCCATGCGGTGGCTACTTCTGGTTAGGAAGTTATGATCTGAGCTTCTTGGTCTGTTATGCCTGCACTGCCATTCCCCCGTAACACCATTCAGGGAAAGAGCCCAGCTGTTGATTGCTGTCTTCTTTTTCACCCATTTCCCTTTCTTGTGCCTTTTACCCTGCCAGCTAGACTAATTTTGAACAGGGATTTAGCATCCTTTCAGAAGAGCAATACACCCCTGTTCATCATCAATTCCAGCCAACTACAACTCTTGGTGTTTTCCTTCTTCTCAAACTAATCACTGCTGTTTCACATATTCTCTCACACTCTGATTCAGTCTGCATTCATTGTTTGTGCAGTAACCCCTCCCCCCACCGACATATTTCTTTCATGTTGGTCATTCACTTTTATATTCAGCCCATGGTCATTCATTCAACTCTCATTCAATCTTTATACCTTTTTGTTTACTGCACTTGTTAAATACCTCATTCCTACTGCATTTAACTTACTTTTATGTTTCTCTTGACATATCCAACTTTCATATAATAGTATATTATTATTATTATTATTAATTTAATTTATATACCGCCCCATTCCGAGGACTCGGGGCGGTTCACATAAAAATATA
>JANHFL010001090.1:200888-211208 GCA_032468155.1 Oxyrhabdium leporinum
CAGTGAGCAAAGCTGACTGAAGAATTCTGGGAGTTGAAGTCCACAAGTCTTAAAGTTGCCAAGGTTGGAGACCTCTGGTCTGCAGGACTATGAGCTGCTGTGGTCTATGTACTCAGGATAAATGGCATCAGAGAAAATATTCAGAAATAAATGCAAACATCTGTATGCAACACTGAACTTGACTGGAACAAGCTTAGCCCCAGCTATGGCATTTGAAGGGGATGAGTGCTATTTGATTTTAACTCTGGGAAGTAGAGTTTGCTTATTGTAACTAGTATCATTAAAAGGCTGATGCTGGGATATGCCGGCTGTCATGCAAGTTGCACTCACTCATCATCAGTTTTTTTTTAACAAGACAAAGAACCACTCTGCCTTGAGAACCGGGAGGCAATGGTGGCCAAAGTTGTGGGCTATGTGCCTCACTTTCCTTGTATCACAATCCCTTAAACTGAAGAATATTCTCTCAGAATCAGCATTAGGAACTAAATCACGTACTTATGTTTTCAAGTCTTAATAGATGAGCTAGGTTTTATTGCACACTAGGTTCATTTTGATATTCTCCGTTGTGAAGTTATGGGTACCCTTCTCATGCCAAAAGCTGAGCCCTAACCAGTGGTAGAGTAAAACATGTTTCCATACCCATGCTTATAGAAAGAAGTCGAATGCAGGGGTGTGGAACTACGGCAACTTTACGACCTGTGGACTTCAACTCCCAGAAATTCCCAGTCAGCCATGCTGGCTCAGGAATTCTGGGAGTTGAAGTCCACAGGTGAGAAAGTTGCCATAGTTTCCCACCCTGGTTTAGTGTAAAAGCAGAAAAAAAAGCATATTTTCAGAATCAGCTACCCACAGTTGATCCCAGAGCAGAAACATGCAGCCTGCACATGGGTGCTAGACTATTCTAACTTTCAAGTCTGTCTGCATTCATTCTTTTGCCATAGGAATAGGGAAACTCAGAATTAAATAGGTAAGCATGCCAGCATGTCAAGCAGGTGCTGTATTCTTTATAGTTTCATAAGATCTTACCAGAAATGAGATTGGCACTTGATGTCTTATTTCTGCTCCAATGAAGCATAACCACTGTTGTTTGCCAGAGGATGCTTGCTTGGACTGTACTGTAGTTTTTAATCTGACACTTGTCACATGCTGCATCGTGATAATTTCAGAAGGGCCAACTGGCCTTTGGAAAACTTCAACTTCTGACCTGGCTGCTTGCTCTAACAAAGTGTTTACTTGAGTATAGGCCAAGCTGCTCTCCGGATATACATATTGGTATTAAACTTTGCTCATCAAAGATTTTGTCAATAAAATTAAAATTTTCCAGTTATCTCGCAGAAGGCAGAATCCTTTTCCAGAAGATGATTGCCAGTTCATGGAAAAGAAGAAGAGGTGGGAATCTGTCATTTTACATCCCTCAGCCCAGTGGCAATGATATTACAGTAATGCTGAAAGAGCAAGAGGGATACAAGAAAGCCTCTCATATCAACCACTGTTTAATCCATAATTAAAGATATTAATTAGCATCTCTGTGAGGAGTTTATACTTGACAGTACAAAGACTGCAACTCTCAAGTGAACTTTAATGATGAGATAATTTTCTTTCATGAATCCTGAAATATCTCTCTGGAAATTCGGCATTAGTGGCACTGATGCTTAGCACCTCACAAGAGACGGCAAGCTGTGGATAAAGTTAGGATTTAACTCTGTATCTCCTCTTGGCCTTTGATTCTGCCCGCTCTTTGTCTTGAGATTGCTAATCTCAGGCTCTTTATTACCAAGGTCTGCATGTGTCTGCTTATGCACACACACACACTCATTCACTCTCTCTCTCTCTCTCTCTCACACACACAGAGACACACAAACACATACACACATGCCTGCAGAGATCCTAGTGCCCACAGATTTACTTCCTGATAGGATGTAGCTGGCCTTGCCTATCTTCTTTAAATAAATATTTTTTTCTGTTATCAATCTACTTCACTAATCCTTAGACTACTTAGACTAGTCAAATTCATGACCATATTAATGCTAATACCTCTGAATATTTATTTCCTTACTTTTGGAGGTGCAATGCTGTGATCTATCTACCGAGAAGACTTGGGTTTTAATGTGTGGTAATCTAGAACAGCACTTTATTAGAATTATAATTATGCTAAGTTAGACTTGGAAGATCAACTTTGAGAAAATTAATCATGTACCAAAGTTTCATTATTCAAAAAGAACACCGGCCTCTGCATCAAAGGATGTTGAATTAACTATGTAGGCTTCCTACTGTATTAATAAATTGAGAAAAATATGCGGACTGCAAAAAGCTTACAAAAAAAGGAATAATATCAGGACCAATCAGTATAATACATATTCTGTTTCTGAAGTCCTTAACAGCACATCATCCTGGGAATAGAAATATTTCTGATGTGACACCTGGTAGCTGTCTTTTGAATAAAACACCATTTTAAATTGAGCAATTATGAAAATGGTAGCAGCTCCTTTGAAAATGTGTGTATTCTCTGGTTTTCATAAGCTTTAAGAAGCAGAAAAGGGTTTTGCAAAAGCAATGAATTTCACAGTTGATGCACTGACTCATTTCTTGCATAAATCTGTTGAAACTCTTAGAGGGAATGAATCTAGCTCATTGTGTTAAACATGAGAGCATTGATTGAGGCTTGGTAAATTTTTTCATGTGTAAACAGGCATTGCTAACGCTAAAGTTACTCCTTACTATAAACTCCACATACAGACCTTTGTCATTTATAGTGCCATTGTAGGTTCCTCTTCTCTGTTTTTTATAGTCTTAGACCCTATCTTTTCAGTTTGGAGGCTTTGTTTTCTTTGTAGATACTGTGAATAGATCAAATTTCATAATCTCTCATAAAAATAAATTACAGAAACATACAAAACTATAATCAGGCATTACCTAAGAGAAATATGCCATGACCTAAACAGATGCCCTCTTAAAAAGTGATTTGCCAACAAGCTTTGCATGGCTATACTTTAAGCTACGTAGAGACTATGGTTAATTGTTTTTCCATTCAAAATGCAAGTGGTAGAAGAAAAAAGATCAAAAGGAAGAGAAAATACATTTCTGCTTACTAACAATCCCTTCCATACCACAAAAAGCTAGACAAAAAGGATTCATCCAGATGTTCCTTGTACTGAGATACAATTAAACAAGATTTTCCTTTGCTAGGAAAGAGATGGTTGATTATTTATGAGCAGTAATGAAAATGATAAATTGTAAAACCGTCAGAGGGCAGTTGATAGAACAGAACGCAAAATAAAGGACTTGTAGCAGGAAGCTAGTCTGCCCATAACCTCATTTACACCAATAAGAATGCATAATGCTTAGGTACGCAGAAGAATTGCTCAGTTTATGGGCATGCCCTTCTATTTTTCTGCATTCTGGTGTAAATATTTCTCTTTAGGAAGTGATGTATGATGCATTTTTCTTTAGGAAGTCTCTGCTATATCTCTGCTATATCTCTTTAGGAAGTCTCTGTTATATGGAAACCATTCTCATAAACCACAAAGCTGATTTTTAAAAAAATAACTCCAGCAAAAGAAGCAGTGAGAATGTCCTCTTAACGGAAGTACCACAGAATCAATGGATTGAGTGTATGTAATCAAAAAAAGTCTACATTATCTCCAGCCAATGGCATTTCAGAAGAAGCACAATTTTAGTTCAGAACAAATTTTTTATTGTTAAAATATCCTCTATGTCTGTAATGATAATTATTCCTCTATGGTCCTTCTCTAGCTATAATAATAATAAACCATAATAAAGAAATGATCAAACAAAAGAGGCATTGTGATAAACAATGTCAACCATAGTGGGCTCTATCATGCTTATAGTCAGCCTGGGTATTGATTCCAGATCTTGATGTGCAGTGTCATTTTTTTCTTAATGCTTTGTGAAAGGATCAGCTTTGTGTTGACTTTCCTATTATAAGGGAAATATATCTGAATCTGCAGTGCAATTTTAGAGAAGTCTCAGGTTGTCAGCTATTTCTGATACAATGACTTTTTTAGGTAATCATTGTATTGAAAATTATATCCTTGTCCTTTTGGAAATAACACCCAAACAGTTTAAAAACAGAAAATCCACTTTACTTACCAGAAAAATGCCCTGAATTTGACTCCCATCTCCCAAAGGATCAGCCACTTCTTCCCAGACATCTGCATGGCCCCCATTCAGGCTGCGCTTAAAAGATCTTTGATAGCATGGCTTTTTCCCAGGGAACCTTGTTTTAAGGTGGCTGGTGGGCGTGTTGTGTGTGTGTGTGTGTGTGTGTGTGTGTGTAGAGAGAGATGTTACCTGGAATCTTTCCTCTTCGGGATATATATCGTTCTGTTCTTTGTTTTACTGGTTCTTAAGTTTTTAATGTTATTTGCTACCCAAAGGCTTTATGGAGTTGGTCAGCGTTAGGGTCATATTTAACAATTTATATTTAACAAAAGTTGGGGAAAAAAAGGTTGCTCATTTTAGTGCCTTCTTAGGATACTTCAAAATATATTCTCCCTTATTTCTTAGTTATATATTATACCAGTGCATAATATTTTGCTTGGATGCATGTCTAGAATAATAAATTGCCAATTGTCTCCAGTGGGAGTTGACACCTTTGTCAATAAACAATCTCTGCAAATATTAGGCTTAACGCTGTAATGTGTTTATCCCTTTATGATATTGTTATGAGCTCACAGATACTTTATACTATAACAAGCATAAAATAAACAATGAAAGCATAAGTAAATATTACTATTTCTGAAGCACATGATTACAGTAAATTTGAAGTAACATGCAACTTTGGTACTAATTGATATTATTGGTACTAATTGAGGTACCAAGAGAAGCTTCTTAGATGAGAAGCGAAACGTCTTCAGAAAACCCCTCCAGAAAGTCCAGTTGTTACTTGAAAAAGCATCCTTGGGATTATTTACGGTAATTTTAACCTATCTTTTGGAATATGGAAAAATATCCCATTTATTTTTAATTATTTCTTTCATGGGCCCTATCATTAACCAGACTGAAGCAGTAGCTTCAATTATCACATGCTTGGAAGTGGAGAGCAACTATAAAACCTGTTGTGCTTCATGACTGTTGTGCCTATACCTCCTAAAGTAGCTTTTTATCTTTGGGTGTAATGAAAGGCGCTGGTCTGCAAACAGTGTTGAAATATGTTCTGCCAGCCCAATTACATTTAAATTGAGGGGGGAGAGGCCCCTTTGTTTCAAGCAACAATATATCTTTAAGGCCTTGTTCAGGGAGACCTTTGCCCAACTTAGTTGTGCCATCAAATTGTGACCTTACTTGGATTGGAAGGCTCTGACTATGGTGGCTTGCTCTCTTCACTTGTTTATACTACAGAAATGTACTCTATATGGAACATCTTTAGAAGACCATCCAGAAGTTTCAATTGGTACAAAACATGATGGTCCAGGTGTTTATGGGTGCTGGCCAGTAGGTTCATGCCCAGTGGTGCATTGCAACCAGTTTAATAACCGGTTCGGTGACCGCATGCTTTGCGCATGCATGCATGCTTTGTGTGCGTGCGCGCCTAAGGCAATTACGTGCAGCGCTGCAAATGGCGCATTTTGAGGCACAGCTGCTTACCTTCTGAGTCATCAAGTAGAACAGTAGGGGGAGAATCAGCTGTGCCCTGCGATTGATGAGCTAGAAAGCAGGAAATAAAGGACAGGATAGAGGAGGGGTGGGTGGGTAGGTCCAACTGATCGTCGGAAATACTGGTTTGCCCGAACTGGCGGCATTTGGTACGATCGGTACGGAAGAATCTGTCCGAACCAGCTGAATTCCACCTCTGTTCATGCCACACCTATTCTGTGGTCCCTGTACTGGTTTCCCGTTAGTTTGCAGGTGCAATTTCAAGTCCTGGTTTTAACCTCTAAATTTCCTCTGGCTTGTCCCTTATCCCTTTTACTTATAGGACCACCTCTCTCAATTAGCGTTGATCTGATCATTGTAATCTTTCAGGAGAAGCAGCAAGCTATTTCCCATTTCCAAGAGGTAAGGAAACCTGAAGCCCAGAGATTATACTTTCTTACTTCAAAGCTGTCTCTTTGGAATGACCTCCCAGGGAGGTTCATTTGCTTCAATCTTTCAGAAATAGCTGAAAACTGAACTTTTCAGGAAGGCATTTGGAGGTTGTTGTCATGATCTGTTGTGAAATCTGTATATATTTTATTTTTAAGTTTTTATGATTATGTTACTGTTCTTATTTGTGGGTCACTGAGAGTTTATTACGATTGTAGTGAGATATAAATCTGATATAAATAAGTAACAAAATGTCTTGCAATGAAGAAAACTTTTAACTGCTCTTGCAAAAAGATTGGTCATAGATTAGAATTATTTATAACAATAAGAAAGACTGAAAATAAGATGGAATAGAACTTGGAAAGATAATAAGATATGGAAAAGATTTAGTAGAAAAAATGAATGAAGAAGAGCAAGACACTTTTTAATCCTGCATTCAAAAGTTCTACACATCCCAGAAGAATAACTTCAACAAAACTATTCATTCTGTGCTGTCCAAGACACTGAACCAATATTCAGAAAATGAATGATATCTTTAAAATGTGAATATAGTCAGAATGACTAAAATCCCTCATCTGTGAAGATATCTAATCTTTAAGAAAATGAAGAGGGAAAGGTTGATTTGTCTTTCAGTAGATTGACAGTTCCCGACTCTCTATTCAACTTTAATAAAGATAACATCTAATGAAATTTCAAGATATGCAGAAAAGAAAAAAAAACTGGGCTGAAGCAATTATTCTTAAAAGGCTTCCTGACTTCTGTATAACATCAGAATTCTTGCAAGCTGGCTTGGTGAATGATTTTATGAATGAGCAAGCATGACAAAAGCTCAGTCCAGATATATTAGTTGTACTTATTGGTAGAAATCACACTGAAACAGTGTGACACCTTCAGCCATTGATTCTAAGCAAGGGAGAAGAATTCACTATTAGGCTTCTGCCACTGTTAGTGACATCTCTGACTTGTCACTTTCAATATTGAAGTAATGTCTCGGAGCTCTAATATGATACTCTACTGGAGGTCATGTCTTTGGACAAGATAGAAAGGCTGGATCAGTTGGTTGTAAAAGAGCTCACTGAGCCCTTTTCAGAAACAGATATGTTATTAATCCCCTAGCCAATTATAACTGGAATTTTGCTACTGGTTTTCTCAACAGATGAGCACCAGCCTCTGAAAGCAATTAATTCACCCCAAAATTAAATCAGTAGTGACTAGAAAAATGTGTACAGATCTGGTAGATGTGTCTCTCCTGTGTAAATTAAAATGTGCATGCACTTTCTTCTCCAAGCAACCCCAAGTAGGATTTCAGCAGTCTGAATACCATGAAGCAATTGAGTAAACCTGGAGAAAGATACGACTGCTTTAATAGTATGAAATGAGTCACTCTTACTACTTATGGATGGATGTAACTGCATATATTATCTTTTCAGTCATCAATCAAATAGGAATTGATTTCCAATTCATTTCTTGCAGACAGTGCTTATGTAGGAGAAAGTTACATACACTTGTGCCCCCAATGTATATATTGCAAGTAGAATACACATATCACTTCATCTCATGAATTGAAACATTAAATAACTTTACTTTGTTGTCAATTATTTTGGAGTTTTTAATATAAGTAATCCCCAACTAACATGGTAGCTAGAGATTATGTGGCTTGGACTCCAACACACGAATGCCAAGTATCAGATTTTGCCTTATACAGTTACTATAATATTTACTATCAATCCTGATTAACTCTAGTTAAAGTTTATGGTCTTCTAAGTTCATCGATATTGTTTTAGCATCTAAGCTACAAAACAAAAATCCATGACAGGCAAGTCTCCCAAGTTGAAAAAAATTGAATATATAAATTAAAATTACTACCAATTTCACACTCTTTTATGATGGCCAAATCAATTGCCTTATATGTCTGAATTCAAGTTACAGTTGGTTCATAAATTAAGCTGCCTCTCCTCATGCGTAGTATGATAAATAACATTTAATGGATAAATCAATTCAGGCACTTGTAGGATTGAAAAAAAAACCTATGTATCTTAAAACAATGTACACTATATGACATGGTGTTTGCTGTTTTTTGTTTGTTATTTTACTTACTTAAAATAAAATGGCTTTCTTAGTATTAAATAAGATATTCCTGTTTCTTAACATGACACTTTTCAAATAAAACTGTTTCCCCCCCAGATAATCTTAATGCCAGCATTATGGGACATCAGGTGATAATATTTGACTTTTCAGCCGTAAGAGGTTTATGGGAGATTCGAGTGAAGAAGCACAAAGAAAAACAGAAACAGGAAAAAGAACGAGTAGCTCAGAGTGCATTAGAGAAGTAAGGAAATATTTATTACATTGTTATTTCAATGTTATCATTACAGTTTCATTATAAATTAAGCAATTGTACACTACAGCCACAAATAGCTGGCATTTATTTATTTATATTTCTTATATGATTGTTCATCTCAGCATAGTGTTTCTAACAACTAATAGTCTGTATCTAATTGGAATTTTTGTTTTGGGAGGATGGGATTCACATAATTGTATTGACCATTGTTATTTTCATCCACTTACACTGTTCCCTGATCAAGCTGTTTCAGAGATGAGTCTCATTTGTTCTGTCTGTATTATTAATGGTATAACTATTATTGGAATGCTTATGAACAAATGGGTACAATCATGTCGGAATAACCATTTATCATGAAAACATGATCCCAAGCAACAGTTACATGAACTCAAAAGGAATGTTGATGGGCCAGAGTGAAGGTACATCTGCAGGATTGAATATGTCACAGCCTGAGATCATTTGAAAAGACCCCTTTGTGGGACTTCTTATGGAAGAATATTTAGATATTTATCATGTGTATTTAAATTGGGGAGAATTTCATTTTGCAGAATGGAGTACAACCAACTCACACCACTCTAGTACCAAATATGACCCTCAACCAAGGAAGAGTTGCACTCTCCTGCCTTAACTCAGGAAAGCACCAAGGAAAAGAGCATGATAAAAAATGGTGAAAGGGTATTTTGTAAATTGAATAACATAATTCTCCATAATAAGGGTTTGGGCTTAAGTGCTGTGCATGGGATATGCATGTGAACTTAAAAATTACTCATTCAAGTAGTTTTTAAAGAGCTTACAGAGTCCCGAAGGTATTGTTAATGGGGCAGGAATTCACTATGTTGTAAAAAACAGTCTTGTTAATGAGGTCTGCAACTCTTAAGATAGTTGCAATGTGCTGAAGAAGCCTGTTATATTACATGCTTATGACAATTTACTTTTAATTGTGTGAGAATTCTCTCTCCCACAAATAAAGTTGCTCTGGAGATAGTTTTAGGCAATGCATAATGCATATCATATTGGCTGTACTGTAGGCCTGATTATGTTAGAATTGGATATTATGCACAGCAAATCAAGGGTCATCCATATCATGTCTGAGATCCCAATAGTTTTCCACAGAGGTCTAGAGGGAACCATGAAAAGCAACATAATCAATTCATTTATGATTATGAAATGAAATTTAAAACTTAACTTTCATATTTTGTTAAGAGGAAACATGTAACTGGTAATTTGTTTGAAGTGAAAATGATTCTACCCTTTACAACATGCTAAGACATGTTATGGCATATTTGGCTATGGATAGTGAGTTATATGTAGATAGCTACCATACTTTGAAAATCTTAGCTTATAGCTTTTCATTGGGGGAAACCAACCAATTTTGATTCATTTAAAACAAACTACACTTTGTGTGAATCAGATCAGCTTGAGCCCATAGTCTAAAAAGCTACCATTTCATGAACTTGTAAGGGAAATCCTCTTTTGCTGTTTCATGAAACTATTTCTGTATATGACGTTCTAGCAGTTGAGAAAAAAACCAGCTCAACTAGGGCTTTACATCACCTTAAATAGATACAGCCAAAATACTTCTATGTGCTGATTTTGTGCTACATGGCTGGTACAATTTTTAGATTTCCCCCCCCCTAGAGTTATTGTTATCCTTATTATTTTCCCCCCCAAACTTGGAAATATTCTTGCTTACAGAAATGATTTATGAAATGGCCAACAGTGAATTGGATAGCATTTTTCTTGGCCAGAAGCCTGCATCAGTACTTTTGGTTGGGGACAATGACTTAGCAACCCAAATGGTGATAGCATGTGATCTTGAAATAGGCACTAACCCGGAGACTTTGCTATTACCAATGGTTGAATAGATAGATAGATAGATAGATAGATAGATAGATAGATAGATAGATAGATAGATAGATAGATAGATAGATAGA
>JANHFL010001091.1:0-16764 GCA_032468155.1 Oxyrhabdium leporinum
GCTCACAGCTGCTAAATTGCACAAGATGCTCTCCCAGCAAGAGCAGCAGCACCACAGAGAGAAGCAGCTGCTGCCCCGGAGAGCAGAGATGGAGCAGAGCAGGCCCTGAAAGGCTGCTCAGTCAAGCCTTGGTTTGTAGCGGAAGCCTCTCCACGCGCATGCACAGAAGCCTGCCCGGTGCCACCCCACCTTGCTGTGAGTGATGTTGAGTTGGCCATGCCCACTCAGTCACATGACCCCCACCAAGCCACACCCATAGAACTGGTGGTGGTGAAATTTAGATTCCACCACTGCTCCCAATCAAAAGTTAAAATACATAAAAGCCACATTAAAACAATTAAAACCAAATATATACCAAAAAATCTGGCACCAAGTCAAACTTCTGATGTATAGTCACCTCAATGTATTCCAGCACTTGGGGAAAAAGCCAGTATTTGGGGAAAAATCTTTATGGAATGATAGGAAGGTAGAGGCCTGCCAAACTTCAGAAAGAAAGGTGTTCCATAGGACAGTGGGTGCCACAGAAAAGACATTTTTCCTAGCTGCCATAAAACATTTACTGTGCTTACTTTCAGCTGTGGTATACAATTCAACATGAGTGATTTTCAAGGCAGATTCATCTCTAAATGTATCCCAACTTTTCCACAGAAGCCAGTACATTAGAAGTTCTGTAATTGATGAAGGCATTGAGAAATATGATAACTATTTTTGAAAGAATGATCCAACTGGACATGAGTTGTCTAGTATGCTACTAAAACTCTTGTGTTTGTAAACTTGAACTGGGAAAAATGATGTGATCTTGAGGCAAAACATTTTAAATTAAGTTACCTGAAATGAGCTAACTTACAGAATGCTCCAAGTCTGGGACCCATGACTCCTGCGGAATTGAAATTTGGCAAATCACGTAAAATATTTTATGACAAAAATTATCATAAAGCAAATTATCATAAAACATTTCCTATGGTCAGCTCATGATGTTTGATTGTGCTGAATAGTTCAGCATGGGCTGCTTTCAAGGCAGGTGCATCTCTTAATATCTCCATGATTTTTTTCAAGTATATTAGAAGCTCTACCATTGTTGAAGACATTGAGGACTCTGGTAGGGCAATATCTCTGAAATGGTGACTTAAGAGAGAGAAGACTAACTTTATGGAACTCCTGAAGAAAGTGACTATAGGCTGACCTCCATCTGTTCTTGATTGGGATTACCTACTGAGATAGATATGGAACATTGTGCCCCAGTCTCCAATTCCTGAGGTAGTCCAGGAGGATACCTTGCTTAATCGTGTCAAGAGTTGCAGAGATATCTAAATGAGCCAAGAGGTATGCATTCGGCAGTTGATCCCTACCATGTACTCAGCAATCTAAAGGGGGAAAATCTAAGTAATACTTATGAAATACCTACGGCTCTAGAGAATCTCTCTTAGGGAGAGGTGTACTGTAGCCTTCTTCAAATGCTTCTTTCCATGTTTCTTGCCATCTGGACTGAGGAGTTGTTATAAAATAAGATGACAATGTATCTGCTTTTTATTTTTTGACTTACCACAGCCTCTCACATTGTGAAATACCGGGGATATGATATATTCACCTGTCCATTTCCTCGAGTTCCCAGACCAAAAAGAGTCCCAGATAACCAGACAGATAATACCCCATTCGACACTGTAAACTCTGTTCAGGACTGAGCAAGACTGGGGTGATTGTCTTGGCAAAATGGTAAACAAAACAATTATAGCTGCCAAACACAAGATCTTCCTGGACATCCCTTCCTAAGAGGGGATTTATTACCCTAAACAAGGCAGTTGGTTGATAGACTGCCAATGCAATAAGGGAGGAGATACAATGATACTTTGCTTCTCTTATCATGCTGATGTAGGTTTGAACTTGAGCTTTTACCATGCTTGATAAATTCACTTTTGGACTTTCCCCTGCTATACCAACCTTGTTTTCAGTGATTTGTGTTTTAAGATCAGGAATAGAAAGCACTTATTCAGAGGGCAAGGCCACTGAAACAGCCTGTTAAATGTTTGGGATATTCATCAAGGATTATTTAGAAAACCTGTGGATTCTTCAGATTCCTGGGGCGAATCGTATTAATGGGTCCTTACTCTGCAGAGGTCCCGTGGCAGTTAAGCTTAATTGTACCAAGAAGTAAATCTGACCACAGCAGTGGACAAGACGTAATGCCATCCATGTTAAGGTCACCAGTCAATCACTCTGAGACAGAGACATGATCTCTGTATGACTGTCTGTATGAGGTAGACCAGAGATTATTTGGGAATCATGAACTTTGAGGCTTTGCCAAACTGGGCAAGATATGTAGACTGAAGACACACAACTTCAGAAGATGAGAGGATCAAAGCACTATCCTAAAGATCAACAAGCTTGGAAAGGGAGTCCACTGAACAGTGTGATGGCCAGTATACAGTACCTGAAATACTGATTTATGAGTCTTTGTATAATCTGCTTTAAATGGATATTGCAGCAGGTGGCAAGACATAGATGATATTGATTGATCTCAGAAATGCTGAATAGGATCAGATCTGGTTAAAACTTGGTTAGGAGACCACCATGAACTTTCAGAGCTGGAGTCTGAGCTGAAAAATTAAGCTATATCTCTGAGGAAGTGGTAAAATGATTGTCATTTTTGTTCCCTCCCAAAAATACATGTCATCACTGATAACTAGGAAAACATTCACCACTTTAAAAGGGGGGAAACCATCTGCTTTATCAAAACTTTCTTGACCACTATTCTTTACAGTGCAGCAGAACAGATGTATATTTCCTTTTGTCTATATAAGTCAATAATTGCATAATCTTGGGTGGGGTGGGGTTTCGTCTAAGATTTTCTAATTATAAACCACTGCATTCAGAATGACATTGGGCTATCTTTACCTGATCCAGCCTTCTGTACTACCTATAGTTGCTGTTTCTTAAAGTAGCAATAATTTGGACAAGTGGACGTAGTTGGAATAGAATATAGGAATCCACTCAGCTTTTAACAAATGTATAATACTACAATTGTGTAATACTATATGGTTTTTTTGGGGTATTCTCTTTTCCTTTTCCAGAGATGCATGTAATGAAAAAGCAAAGCAAACGTGAATAAACTTTCTTTATAATATGTTTTAAAAATTATTTTAGTTTCTCAATTTTCAAACTAAGTGAAAAGAATGCTAAAAGAATATAGTTTCTAGATAACTCTGGCATTGCCTTAAAAGAAGGATAACAATGGATACGATTTTGTATGCTAACTTGAGTAATAACTACTGCTTATTTTGCAAAAATATTGACCAGGCACATGTTAAAACTATATTAAAACTAATCTTATTCCAGATGATCATCAGCATCTACTCCGTCAACATCTGGTTCCTAATGTTGGTACTTATAGAGCTAGGATTTAAAATAATGGGATTCTTTCCCCCCTCTTTTTTTATTTTCCCTCGGAATCAGATATGGAATTCTCTGCTTAACTTTGAAATTGACTGTCATATGTTAGCTGATCCAGTCTGTTGCCCTTGTGAGATAACCTAACTTTCCTTCATTTAGTGGCAAGAAACTTAATTGCATTGTGTCCTTACTCCTTTAGTTGTATAGAGTAAGAAACTTCAAAACATTGTGACTTGGGATGCCGTTTCCAAGGTCACTTGAAGGAGAGCTAAAATAGTTTGCATCCATATTGCATAGCAGAAAGTAGAGGCACTCAGCAGTTCCGGTCTGCGCTGGAATGAATAGATGGCATATTCTTGGCTCCTTGGACCAAGTCTTAGTCACTAGAGAACATTTTATATTTTCTGGCAAAATATAAAGTATTCCCCATGGTACCCCTTAGGGGATATTTAGCTACTCCTTTTCTGGTGACTCATCTATTTGGCAGGATGCTTCTATTATACTTTAAAAAATACAGTATGCAAGAGTGCTTGTAAACAGTTTCTTTCAAGGAGAATTGTATACACAACATATTTGGAGTTGTTCAGAGCAATATGCTAGCTTTCCTTTGTTTTTAAGGTCTATTCAATCTTCTGAATAGTAGTTCCGCTTTAATTTTCTGCTGGCATTATTACATGAGAGCAATTTATATGGGTACTCGATTTTGAGTTTTCAAAGAACTCAGAATGTTTGCTTGGACATAAGCTGGTAAGTAAGAATTCTACCTCAGGAATGAAGCTTAGCATAGCTTAGAAATATGTCGAGCCATGACAGGTTGTTACAAATGTCTGTCACACTTGCCATTCAGAACTAAAATTTCATGCTCTTTTCATTTTGAGCTCCATGGTAAAAAGTATTTCTCTCTAAAATATAGCCATCGTATCTACTATTGCATGCTGTACAACTTGTTCCTTTGTCAGAATTCTCTTATTTAGCATTGTTTTAAGGAGAAACTGTAGGGGAGTGATTATAATGGAAGATGGAAATTGTAGCTTTACTTATATCAGGGGTACCAGATTATGGAAGGCTAAGCACTACTGGCTCTTCAGTTTTGTTTGGGTGATTACTTTTGTCTGGTTTGACCTCACGGGGTTTACTTTTCATGCTGAATACTTGGAATTATAAAAGCATAAAGCATATAACATAAGATCAGATATCATGTTGGATATGTTTATATACCTTGCAGCAGCCTTCCTGAGTAGATCTGGAAATCACCAAGTTTGCGGGAAAATATGTCATAGGTAGAAGGCAATTCTGTGTTGTTGTAGTATGACCAGTTATTGAAATTAATCTCATTCATTACATTCTGAAGATGTAAATATGCAGTAATAGATCTTGATTGAATGTCAGCCAAATGATGGGACTTTTATATGATAAAAGTACAGAATGCAGTTGATTCTGATCATAGTAGGTCTTGGCAGTCAGATCATAATGTCACCAGCTACCATTGTTAATCTGATTGTGGTCCCAATGCAAAATATTACATAGACATTGAAATTTTTCAATAATTAGAATCTAGGTTATCTGAATAAATTCATATTCCACTAGAGATGAATAATTTCTGTCATCTTGAGAATCAAACTGGGTTTGATGTGGCATGTCAAGGATCATGCCTTAAAATGGGGCAAGGGCACTCTTCCCTTCAGTATTTCATTTCATTTCATTTCAAATTTATTGTGAAAAGTACTTTATAAATAAATTTCAACTTTTTCCATTTTTACACACAACTAAGGTCTATTTCCTCTACATTAAGAGGAGGGTACAATGAAGGCAACACTACTTTTCAATGATATTGCTTGCTCTCTAGATAAAGTGACAGTAAAAAGGCTGGCATATAAATTTAATAAAGTGAAAACATTAGATTTTTTTTAAGTAAAAATGATCTGGAAATAGAAGGTTACTAGAATTTGTGTTCGGGGAGACTTTGAAGGTGTGTATTAAGCCTCTACTTTTCAGAGGCTTAATAAAATTATTATTCTATATCCTTCTGAATTTAAATTTGCATTGTGTTGTTTTATTTTGTACATGGTCTAGAGCCTTTGGAGTAAGGCAGTTTATACATTTTTAAACACACACACACACACACACGTGTGTGTGTGTGTATGTATGTATGTATGTATAGCCTTAAAATAAAAGGGGGGAAAATCTTACATTTGCAAGGTTCAATCGCTTCTTCCCCAAACCCTACAAATTAAATGAAAATGTTGTTCTAAGCATGCTGGATGGATATCTAAGATCACAAACCTGCACTCCATATATGTTTAAGGATGTTCTTTAGAAGCTATTTACTGAATTGCCACTAAAGGGATTAAAATTGGTAGGCAGTAGAAAGAGGCCTCCTCTGTGGTAGTCCCTATCTAGTGGAATTTTTTTTTGCTTAGAGAGCCAGGCATGCATGTTTCTTTCCAAGGCTCCTTTCTTGAATTCAGGAACCTTGAATCAATGTTTTAGATATTTGATGCATTCTCAGAAATGAAGAGCATGCCTGAGGCTAGCATTTGCTTTACATCATGCCAGCTTTACATTTTTAAAATACCTTTTAATATAAAAGGTGAGGTGGGAAAAGAAAGCTTGAAAGGAATAATTTAAAACATTTTTTTTGAACTAGCTACTAATTTTTCAGTGGGAAGAAAAATGAATAAAATAATAGAGATTGAGAAGAAATGCTGTAAATTATTTATCAGAAAATAAAATTAATTATCAGAAAAAAGATGTTTGGGATTTTTTTTTCATTCTTCTTTGTCTCACTATTCCTTCAAATGTTTTATTTCCTTTCCTTTACATCTGGGAAAAAGAACAGCAGTGTTATATTCCGGGAAAATTGTAGAATGTAAACTCCTTTGACTGCATATTATTTTAGCAGTTCTCCTAAATGGGATGCTACACAGATTTTTTTTTCCCTGTGGTAGTTCATAGTGAGTTTTGTCTTGAATGGTTGGAAGCAGTAAAGTATGTTTCTAGGCAAATGCTTTAATGTCAACATTATTCCTGCAGTATGTCAATGAGATTGCATAGAAGAGAAAAATTAAACATGTGCCAAAAGCTTTGCAGTAAAGCTGTTGTGTGTGTTATATTTCTTCAAATTGTCATTACTATACACATTTGATGTAATCAGTCTTCATGTTGCCTGGATCCGTAGCTTTGTTAGATCAACATTTCCATAAAGGGAGGCAGTGCAGAATTGCAGTGTTTTCCTTTTTTGGAACAGGACAGGCGCCGAGTCCTTCGTTGTCTC
Organism: Oxyrhabdium leporinum; assembly: GCA_032468155.1. Lineage (NCBI taxonomy): Eukaryota > Metazoa > Chordata > Lepidosauria > Squamata > Cyclocoridae > Oxyrhabdium > Oxyrhabdium leporinum. The sequence goes on from JANHFL010001091.1 coordinate 6,662, forward strand.
ATCTGTGCTTTTGAATAATCTTTATTTTCCATCGCTATTTTCATTTTTTGAGAAGGAAGACTGGTTACAATATATGCAGGTTTCTTAAAACACAACTAGAGATGTAGTTCCAGAAATTTCTTATTAAAATATTATGCCTGTCACACTATCACCTGGTGCTCTCCCAGGATTGGGGAACATGTGGATCTTAGATATTGTTTCATAACTATTAGCATACAGGATGCAACATGATGGCCACAACAGAAGGCCCAGAAATCTCCCCCCTTATTCTCCTGCAGTTCAGGTTGTGATATTTTTGTAGAATACTAAAATGGGGGTGTGTAAACAACTTTGAAAATTCCTTTAGATATCATGCAACTTTAATGTTGAGTAGTGTTTTACACATCCACAGGTTGGTGCCTTCAAGTTAGTATTGATCCTAGTGACTGCCTGGAGTAGTTCTCGCAGTTTTCTTGGGAAGATTTCAGAGGTGGTTTGCTATTGCCTGCTTCCTAGGGCTAAGAGAGAGTGGCCCAAGGTCACCTAGCTACGTAGCTTTGTGTCTAGGATGGAACTCTTGGTTTCTAACCTTAATCACTATACCAAACTCGTCCTGTTAGATATAATTACTGACATTTTATATAGATTCCAATTATCTTCTGCCTTTTTAAGCTAATGGAACAAAAGTAACTTACCTCAGTCCTAAGAGAGAATCTATTTAAACATATCCCAATGCATATTTATTTTTCATTATGCAAAATATATAATATTTAAACTCTGCTAATTGGTTCCAGATCGCAAACATAATATGGTAATAAGGTAGATCTCAATCTGAAGGTCATTAGCTCCAAATTTATCAGTGATCCTGTATTATTTCCAGGTGATAGCCAGAACAAAATGGTAATAAGAAAGGATCCACATTTTTTCCTGTTTTGAGTTGATTTTCTGTATGCATAAACTGCTTTCTTATTTTTGTATTTATACCCTTTCTTGCCAAAGTAAGAGTTGCATCCAGGGAAAATGTAGAGAGAGATTATTTAAAAAGTGCCAATGCTCATCAGAATCAAAATACTTTACCGCTGGTTAAAACATTGAGGCTTTGATTAATTCCCCGCCTATATCTAAGAGAAAGTTAATATATGTGCAAAGTTCTTCTTCCCTATATCCACCCAAATATGAAAACTCATTTATGTTAGACATAGAATGATTAAAAATTTGAACTGTATAAACTTTATTATTTTACAGAAAAGATTGTATAACAGCGATATTTGAATGTTAGTTTGTTTATATAATTTTGAATAAATTTAAAACCATAATTGTTGTATCAGCTCTTGCCAAATAGGTTTAATGAACTATATATCCCAGATTGCTTATAAAAGTGAAGTGCAGTATTTGCTAACATTCCGTATTCTGTTTAGATTATGATACTAGAGAAAGGATTTGTTAATATTTGCTCTATTTGTGTTTAAACATTTGTATAATCATCCTGTTCTGGTTAGCCAGGCATATATTAAAAAGTAATAAGTCAGAACTTAATTATATTTAATAGATTGACTGTGATTCTCAGAATAATCTTTATGATGTAATAGTAGATAAAAGCAAACATTTAAATACATTTTTCGGGGGGGGGGGAATCTCAGTTCATACCCCTTAATTTTTTTGGCATCTTAATCTTCTAGTACTTTATTAACTGGAAGAAGCCATAGATCTCAAACAACATTTTTCAAAAATTCTGTGAACAGAAACAAAATGAGGGGATTATTTCAATATTTTATTTTGGAATTGTTTAATATGTTTTATAGACATTAGAATAAATTTACTTGAACTTAATTGATTTTTTCAGACCAAACCGCTTTTGGACAGCTGTTCTTTATTTCATAGCTTCCAGATGTGTTTGGACTATGGTTCCCAGTAATTCCAACCACCATAAAAAAGAAAAAATAGATTAGAAAAGGTTCTTTAAATATATATATATATATATATATATGGGCAGGGGATAGAAAATGCCTCACAAGTTTATATCTAGGATGTTGATAAAGAAAAATTAAAATTACTTCTGTTCCTGATCGTTGATACTTCATTTGGCTATCAGATATATATTTGAAAATAATGTACATATTTTGGATTAGACTATGTATTTTACTGTAGAAAGCAGTACCGGTTAATGTTAAAAATAACTTCAGAATACAGTATGTCTATCATTTGAAATGGACACTGAAACTTCAAGTGTTTTCATATTTAAAGTAAGTTAAATTTACTTCATAGAAGTGTATGGAACTATAGGTCAGTGCTAAAATTATTTTTGAAATTTACTTTTATTTATCTTAATTGGATAGCTGCCTATCTCACATAAAAGTGACTTTTATCAAATGCTATTTATTCAGCCAGGGCTATATGCGTTCAGTTTCCTCATGTATTGTTAGAAAATTCAGTTTTAAAGGTTGCAGTGTGAAGCAGAATCTAAGGGGGAAAAGATTATATCTTTTTCAGTATTTTATATCAAAAATTGTTTTCCACACTGCATTTCTTTTCTAGCATAATGTATAGATTGTTTTCCACCAGAAGAATGAGATTGGGGTGATTTTTAAAGTTTGGTAAAAGAATGATGTGGCATCCCATATATTGTTTCATATATTAGCTTTCATAGTTGCAGTGTATATGTATGTGTGTTTGAAATGAGGGAGAAACTATGCAACTTACACTTGTAATTAGTTTGTCCCTCATAGTGCTATCCTGTGGAATTTATTCAGTCATGACCATAGATTCATGAATAAAATAATTATATATTTTTAAACTACTACCCCATTGTTTACTAAAGCTGGATTCTGAATAATCTCCATACCTTACTCCCTCTCTTTGTTCTATGTACTAGGTTTTGTAAAACTAATACTGAACCTCCAGATATGTTTTACTGCTATTTAGGGATACTTTAGGATTAAAGTTTCTATAGAGACAGAAATGTTTATGAGAGGCTTTTTTATGGCTTTGGAAAAGCTTACAGTATAAATGTTTTAACTAAAGTGCTCATGAGGGAAAGATTATCTGTCAAGGGCATTAATAGAAGGGCTGCAGTTGGTGTGTTTACATGCATAATGTTGTGATAGAGGAGAAAATGTTTATCCTTAACTACTTCATTTTTTTTACCTTCTGTTCATCATTATCTTTATAGTTAAGCTGTTGATAATAGTTTAGTTGCTGTAGAATTAATTAATTTTGGTAACTTTTAAATAGCGTGACCGTGTAGCCTATACCAAAGCAAAACAAAAATAATGTGTTGTTTAAATCAGATTGGTAAATGGATCCGGAAGAAATGTTGCTTTAGATTCTGAGATTCTTCAAGGTGCTTGAACAAGGCTCAAGAAGTATGAATCCTACAATATCCAGCTTCTTATAATGGGGCAGTTATCAGGTCTGTAAATTTTCACTAAGCTTTCACTAATCATGATATATATATATATTCATTGGATAGTTAGATAGCTAGATACATAGTTAAGATAGCTAGCTAGCTAGCTAGCTAAGTAGGTAGATAGATGATAGACAGACAGATCAATGGAAAATAATATATATAGCTCAGGATTGAACTATGGAATCTTTGATGCTCTCTGAGCTTGGTTATATAGTTATCTAGATAAAATATTAGATAATATTATCTAGATAATATTTTTAGTGCTAGAAGGGAGTGGGACTTGCTCTCTGTTTATATACAGAAACTTGCTCTGTCAGTGTTGGTAGGGATATCGTTTTTCCTTGGTAGTTCTTTGATTAGGCCAGGGCTATCAAACTCACGGCCTGCGGGCTGGATGTGTCACACACTGAGCACTCCCACTCCCGGTTTAGCAAAGGGGAAAAAAGTCACGATATATCACGTGACGATGCTATGATGATGCAAGTTTGACACCCCTGGTTTAGGCTGTTGCTGCTGCTTGATTGTTGTTTGGCATCAATCCTGGTGTTAATCCCTTTTTTGTTCTTGAAACAGTTGGTGTTCCCCTGCTTTTTTATATATATACATAGTAAGCTTTTCCTGTCTCCATGCTGTTGTTCAGGGTGCAAATTGTTTGTCTCTGAATGATGCATGCATAGTGTTCTTGTGTACATGCAGTATCTATTTTCTTCTGGATTCTCTAGTATTTTGTCATTTGTTGTAGGTTCCTTCTTTACAAAACCATTTTTCAAGAAGGCATTTATAGCTTCCATAGTACTTGACTGAATGCCAGGCTGAAATTTCTCTATTTACATTTAATCCTGGAGGTTTAAAGTGGTGATGGACACAAACAACTTTTTGCAGTGTGTTTGAGCCTTCATTTGGATAATAACCTGTATAGGCAAGGGAGGGTTTTTTTCTTTTCTTCCCTAAGCCATGTTTTTTAACTGCAACTTTAGTTGAAATGGTCCTTCTAGCATCAGCAGTATCTTGATGTAATTGACAAGAGGTGCTGGATGCCTGCTGAGTCAGCCAAGTGTGTGCTTGCCAAGTGACTGCAGTAGAAAGAAGGCTCTTGCTAGCCTCAAATAGAGCAAAGCCAGTATGCTGGGGGGGTTGTCCTGTTGTTTAATGCCATCTTAACTTTGTGCTCCTTTTCGACTTGGTATAAACTTCACACTAAGAATAGTTGCTGTTCTGTTTCTGAACTGGTTTTCTGGATTGGACTGTGCTATGAATCTTTTAATTCATTTTACAGAAATTGAAATAAGTCAAAGCATTTTGTCATGTTTGTGTATATTTTTTCCCATAAAATAGATCATCTTGTAATAGCCCAGCTCTAATTTTAATCTAATGGGTTTCTATGACTGAATAGGTTCCCAGTACAATTGTTGAGTCTGTCGAAAATTTTCATTGATGGATGTAACTAATTACTGAATTAATTTTTTGATGTCACTGAAAAAAGGTGGCTTGAGCTTTCTAAGAAAAAATATCATTTCTGTTAGCCTGTTTTATTTCAGTTCAAATTTGTTCTTTAACAGTTCTGTTTGCAATACAAATACAAACAACCCTCCTTATTCCTTATGTACTGCTATCATGAGAAGCCTGAACTAAATTTATGAATATAAAAATATTGATTATGTAATACTTTGATTACATCGGCCTACAAATTCTTTTGGCATAATGCTTGCTTATTTATTATTTATTTACAGTTTGGGAGACTACAGGTAGTCCTCGACTTACAACAGTTCATTTAGGCACTGTTTAAAGTTACAACAGCACTGAAAAATGTGATGTATGCTCATTTTTCAAAGTTACAACCTTTGCAGCATCCCCACCATCATGTGATCAAAATTCAGATGCTTGGCAACTGACTCATATTTATAATGGTAGCAGTGTACCCAAGGTCATGTAAGCCAAAATTTCATCAAATTTTCTTCCATTATATGTTTATTTGTGACATTGCAGTACAATATAAAAGGAATTGGCATCCTCTTCCTCTTGATTAACATTTAACATGTTACTTTACTTGCTGCCTGATATGCTAGATATGTATATATGTTGACAGTTGTTTTTTTAAATAAATAATATAATGATTTGGAGAGCAAATTAAAATTTAAGTAAAAAGTTATACTTGTCTCAATGGAGTCAAATGGAGATTCTCAAACATGCTGGTCATGGTTGTCCCAAAGGGGCTTTTCAAAAGGCTTTCTTGGTTTTTTCGTTGAAAATATTTGGCTTATCCAAGAAACTTTTTCAGTTCTGACTGTTAGAGCAGAAGAAGCTTCTTAGATGAGAAGTGAAGCGTTTTCAAGGAAAAAAACCAAGAAAATCCAGTTGTCTTTTGAAAAGCATCCTTGGGACATTATATTTGTTTCATAACAGTGAATGTATATGAGCAATAAAATAAGTTTAGATCTCATAAGAAATATTGCAATAGTCCTCTCTGTGATTATTTCTGTTCTCATACTCCCTTTTCTCTCAAATTTTCAACATTACTGGAAACATAAAATGCCATTGTAAAGACATGTGTAAAGAAATGTAAAGAATGTAAAGAAATGAGATAAAATAGTCCTTTCGCATATTTTAGTTAAGACTGATAAGATATCTATCTATCTATCTATCTATCTATCTATCTATCTATCTATCTATCTATCTATCTATCTATCTATCTATCTATCTAATCTTTGATTAAACTATCTTTCACAGCACATTATTTGCACAATATAGTATGTGACAAATTCAACTGCATAAGATGGAAGTCTATGTGATACTAGCTTCTTAAAGCAAACAATAAACATCATAACAGAACAATAAAGAGTAAATTGGGTACACATGAACATATGAGATAAGTACTGTAAGTTATTTTTAAAATGAGCAAAGGCTAATATACATATGTCATATGAATGATATTCTATCAATTTCAGTAAATGCATACTGTCTATTGCTAATAACCTACCTTTACTATGAACAAAAGGATTTGGGTTATTATGAGGGATTCCAGAATAGTTTTGATTTCGCAAATGTGTGACATCTAGCTTGAATTGCAGGACCTTGGATAGCTCTAGGCAGATACCAGTATTTGAGGAGAGCCCCAGCCCCAGGAAGGCATTTGAAGCTATGCTTGCCTCCTATAGGGCAGTTCAGTCCCTTCTGATTTACTAACCTGCTTGTGTTGAATGACAGTTTAAAGGAAAATTATATGTGTAGATTAGAACACAAGCTGAATTTGGTGAATAATAGAAATAGGGGTAACTCCTAACTTGTATTCAAATGAACACACATAGCTGCCTGATAGTCAGCATCAATGTTCAGGGCACTACTGTAATTGAAAAGAAAAGTTAATATTACCTTAGCCATCAGGAAAGGCTCCAACAAGAACTCAAACTTGGAAGAAAAGTCTCCTTGAAGTTATTTGTAGTTCATTTTATTCCATTTAGGACTCTTCCCTCCCCTCCATGTGAAGGATCTTAAATGGCTTGGCCTGAAGTCTAGCATTCTGTCACATAGCTCTTGAAATCTGCTTTTGAACTGATGAACAGGTAGAAGCAGATACTTTGAGTATTCCTTGACATTCAGGGTGGTGCAGTGATTGTAGTTCTTGGGGCATCCAGGCTAAAGCTCATCATGTGACTATGAGTCAACCATTTTCCCTCAGTCCAGTCTATCCCACAGTGTTATTATAATGAGAAAAATGAGACGAGGGAATACTGATCAACATTCACGATCTCCTGGTGAAAAGATAGGCTGTATGTAACAAATCAGCAAACAGTGCAAATTGAGTAAGAACATTCTAGCTCATTCTAGCTTGAGTAAGAACATTCTAGCTCTAACAGTCATTCTCTTTCTTGGAACTTTGTTTGAATGGTTCTGACACAAAGTAATAGACTTTGCTAAATTAGCTAAAACACAGCTAATAGATTTTGACTTGTCTAGTTCTAAATTAAGTTTGTACCACTTGCCTTCTAACCCTTTGTTATAATCATGGTTTATCTTTAATTGTGATTTTAAGTTATGTTGCTTTATTTTAATTTCATTAAGTGTTATAAAACACTTTTAAAAAATCAGGTGCCTTTTGGAGAAAAAGAAATATATAAATATAAATAAACATTCTGATTGTAATGATATGTGGTTGATTTCATGGAGTAAAGGTGAATGCAGGTGTTTTAAGATATTTTTGCACTTTGTGGCTGAATAATATTTTTTGTATATCACGTTACCAATGCTTCTTTTATTTCAGAATCATAAAATGGCATGCAAGTTTTGTGACCTTACCAAGAATATGTATTTTTCTGCCTAAATGATTAAGGGGGAAAAACATGTTTGTAAATAATCTGTACCACAATTTTCATCTCCAGTGCAAGAAATTCAATTACAAGGAAGGACAAATACCTGAATCACATTGATTTTACCTGCCTTTCCTACCTGACTACCTCTGGAAATGTTTGGATTGTAATTTTTCAATTAACGAAAGAGCTGTAGCGTCCACATATTAGTAATCGGAGAGGATTCCCAATTGTTGAGGCTGATCTATTCAGTCCATCTAAAGGAATTATAAGTTAAGAAGAAATAAATCCTTAGTTTAATATTCTTTTTAATTCAGTCAGATTTTTATTAGAGTTTAAAACTTGACTAGATTTATTTTTGAATTCTTATCCTTTCTGTTTTATTGATTATCTTATTTTTATTCATTTTTTGAACTTTTGAAGGATTGTTTTGGTTGAATAAATTAATAAAAATGAATGTAAATGATTCCCCTTCTCATTTTGAAGGTGATGTTTGGAAGATTATTGATTTTATCTCCCAAAATGTCTAATAAAATATTGCTAAATAAACAATGTGATTCTTTCTATTGATCATTAATCATTTTTTTTAAAAAAATGCAGCATTATGGCATTTATTTTGGCAGTGTCATGACTAGCAGGCTGTAGCAGATCTTCTGAGTCTTTCAGCCAAAGTAAAACTGATAAAGTTCCAAAGCTCTGCATAGGTAGAAGTTTTATTCTTGGCTGCTGGATATTTTTCTACCTGAAACAGAGGATAAATATAAAATTTGTATGGACTGTTCAAACTTTTTTCAAGGCTAATGGTGGTTGGCATCCTTTATGACTTGAATGATCAACAGGCTAATTTTGGAGATTTAGGATGACAACTGGATGCTATAACTTGAGTCAACTGTCTCACTCTTCCGGGATCTATCTACTACCACTGCAACAAAAAGATGGTTACATAGCAGAACTTTATATAATATCTTTAGTTTGCATTTTTAAATGTAGGGTTTTTTAATGATTAATTGAAGGTATGAATTATGGCAGAAGATGCAGAGTACCAAATTGTATTTCTTTGCTGAGGCCAGATTAGAAGGCAATCGTTGAGATTGAGGATTAAAATGAACTGCTAAATAAGAAAATGAAAGTGAAGGGAAAAAGTTGGTGGCTTGGCAGTTGTGGCTGTGGAGTGCTACTAAGAAAAGAATGATCTGATAGCGATGGGTCAGCAGCAGAGGTAGGGCTGAGGGAGAGGAACCAAGTGAATGGAGGATAGAGAAATGTTAAGTGTAGACCTGCAAGCTGTTGATGAGGCTTGGAATGTTGGAGCTTCATGGGAATGGAAACAGAGACTTCTGCTTAGTTTGTTAATACTGTATGTGGTGACCCGGGGCATGGCACGAAAGCAACACAGCCAGAGAACAGGTCTAACTCCCCTTTATTGTTCCAACTTTGCCCCCTACAAGTCCTGGAGCAGAGCTCTCACACGTACTTACAGCAGCCTCTGGCTGCGAGTAGTCCAGTAAGCCAGGTTAGCCAAACAGTAACCAGGGCCAGCAGTCCAGTAAGTCAGGTTAGCCAAACAGTAACCAGAGCACAAGTTCAGCGAAGCAGGCAAACAGGGCAAGCCCCGTAAGACAGAGCTCCAGTCGTTGGCATGTGCACATGAGGCTCCACAGATTCAATGCTTGTTCCTGACAAATGCCCTTCCCACCGGCACCTACTTACATCTCAGTCCCCAGGTGTGCCTTGTGAAGGGGGGTGGGGCACTCTGCTTCCTCATAGCCAGCTCGGTCTGTGTTGTTCTCGCCTTCTCTCTTTGTGCTCTAGGATCAGGAGGAGGTGGTCCTTGCTCTTCACCTGAGCTCTGTCTCTCCTGCTCCTCCCTGTCTGCAAACCTTTCTAATCCTGAAAAGCCTTGCCCGGACTGACTCTGCCCTTCCCCATTTCCTCCAAGGCCAATGGAGCCACCCTCTCAATCTCTGTTCCAGCTCATCTTCCCCCTCAGATTCAGACTCTGAAGTGGGCATGACACTGTAGAAGGGAGGAGTGTTCAGAGAAGAGACAGGACATATAAACAAAGAAATATTTGAGACATTATAGTTTACTATCAGAGACATTCAAAATATGATACTGACTATATCTGTCAAGAGCATTGCCAACATTTATACTCCCCAGTTGAATGATAGGTGAAGAAGTTGGGTGAGTAGAAAGTACATAGAGTTTTCTTTTGGATATTTAGTCTGGAGTGTAGAGTTTATTTGTTATTATTATTATTATTATTATTTTTAGATTTATATACCGCCCCATTCCAAGGACTCGGGGCGGTTTACATATAAAAATCTTTAAAACCCTGTTTTTAAAATTAGCCCATAAAAATTTAAAACCCAGTTAAAAACCCCTCAGTCAGGAAAGGCTTGTCGGAAGAGTAA
>JANHFL010001091.1:20736-33341 GCA_032468155.1 Oxyrhabdium leporinum
TTCCTTCCTTCCTTCCGTCCTTCCTTCCTTCCTTCCTTCCTTCCTTCCTTCCTTCCTTCCTTCCTTCCTTCCTTCCCCCACCCTGATTGGGATTTTGCTTCTTTTATTCTTATTCCCAGATTATGAAATTCATCAACTCAATTCTGAAATTCTCAGTTCAGATAGAGTTTAATTGAGCTACATTAGTCCTCTAACAAGATTACTGTCTGTCCCCAGTCTTATCTCTGCGTATTTGCAGCTATATTAGAAGCTCCTAATGGCTGTGAGAAGCCTAATTTGAAAATTGATGGATTGGAACTTCTATATTGAAGAGAAAGTTCTGGATGCTGCAGGTTTGCTTTAGTATAAGAATAGAGCTAATTGTAGTAGTTGGCATGGACTGGAAGTTTTCTCAGTTTCATTTACAGAAATTTCAGTCTGTAAATTCATATAATATTTGAAACAAAACCTAAGGTAAAATGGTAAAAATTGGCAATGTAAGGGACTGTGCCATATTTGTAGTTTAATTATCATAGAACAATAGACAGGAGTTTGGCTACTAACTGTAGAATATGGTGCATTGGTATTTTAAATTGTTTAATAAATGCATTCTGCAACCAAATTAGTACTTGTAGACTCCTCTTCCAATGCTTAGTGCTCATAAGCCTCATATCTGTGAAATAATTTCCAACCGATGGCTTACATTTTGCAGGTTTGATTTTGTCATGAGTACAATTTCTTCATTTTTTAAAAATGTGTCAAATAGTTTATGTAGCCTGGTTCATATAACTGCCTCCATTGTTACAACAAAAGCAGTTTTATAGATTTTTTAACTAAAGTGGTGCGTCGAAGTGTAGTTCTTTGCAAGATGCCACTACTTATGTTTATGACAAGAATTCATGTGCAGGATCAGGCTGTAAAGAGTATTTGAGGGACATCATTTTCTGAAGAAATAAAATATTTAGATGAACAGATATATTTCATTAATGCCATTGGTCCCTGTTTGGTGAAAATTGTTTTAAGCTTTTTTTGTTTAATCAAGAAGCCATATGGCTGCTGCTTATCTAGTTTTTTAGAGTTTTGAAATGCCCCTTTTTAAACATGCTGCAAGCTTCTGAGTCTAAGAAAGAAATTTCTTAGGAGGAACACTAGTTTGGCAAAGGTAATGAACAAACTAAGTGGTCTCCCTTTCCCTAGTTATATTCAACAACCATCTGTTAGGATGTTTTAGTTTTGATCCCTGTAGAAAACAAGACATTGGATTTGATGGCCCGTATCAGAAAATGGGTATGTTAAATAATCTAGGCCTGCTTTTGCTTTTTCCAACCCAATACAAGTAAGCACAGCAGTCTTAAAAGTACATTTTGGGTGACTGCATTTTAAAAACCTTATTGTGGCCTCAGTAAATGATAAAAATCCTGTGAGAGTTTCAGTCTTGCGTTTATATCTCCATTCTGCTCTAGCTAGAGCATCTCTCAACAATGAAAAAGAAGCAAGGGGTAGAAATAATACACAGATTTCTGCATCCTCAGCTGGAGCAAATGTTAGACAGATGGGTCTTCCACCCCGATTATCCTAACTTCCTAAATATAGAACTGTCTTTTTAAGATACATTTAAATGACTCAAGGGGGTGGTGTTAGTTCATGCTAGGACAGTTCTAATAAGTGCAATTAGAAGTTACTTGCATACAGGAGTTGGAAATGTGTTCTGACTGATCTCGCTCTTGTTCGCATTTCCTGTCCGCTCTGCTGTGTTCTCTCTCTTTGATAGATACAATGTGGCATGCAGCGGATGAAGGCTGTATTCAGCATATTGTCCAGATGGTATACATCACAAAATGAAGGAACAGTAAAGGTCACAACAATCAAATCATTAGATTTTTACACTATCTCAGCAAGACTGGTGAAAGAAGTGGATAATGTTTCCTAGTAGGTACATGTTATTTTTCCAGTCAGAACCTTTTCCAGGAGGTGGTGCTATATAGTAGAGACTAATCCAGGGTTTTACTACTACAGGTAATCATCCTCGCTTAACAAATGCCCTGTTTAGCAAATCTCCAAAGTTAAAACAGTGCTGAAAAACTGACATTATGGCAGTCCTCACACTTATGACCATGGCAGCATGCCCAAGGTCAGGTTATCTAAATATGAGTGCTTCACGATTGGTAAGCATTTATGACTGTCTAAGCGTCCTATGGTAATGTGATCAGCATTTGCCCGCGTCACAACTGGCTTCTGACAAACAGAATCAATCGAGAAGAAAATTTCAAGTCATGAACATGGTCATTGCTTAATGACCATGTTACTCAGTGACAGAGTTGTCCTTCCCATTTAGTTAAGCAGCTTGTTCATTTAAAGCAAGATATATATCATATGCTGTATGTCACGAGGAGGTCTTTGTTCATGTATCTCTTTGTGTGTTAGTTTTTATGAAAGCAAGCACTCTGCTAGCACTCAGTTCTTATTGGCAAGGAAGCCAGTGTATATGCAAGTCTACTGTGACAGATGTTTATGCCGTAGATTCAACTGCCTTTTACAAAGTGATTTGAGACACTTGATGGGGCAGTTCTGTTTGTCTCTCATAGTTTATGCTCTTTCAGTAATTTGTGCATACGGTTCAAGAAACTAGCTTATACTTGCCAAAGATTTCCTTTCTCAAATGCATAATTAAAGTAGAAAAGGTATCTCATCACTTCTTCTGTCTTTTAATTCTCTAGTAAGAAATAATTTTGCATATATGCTCCTTAAACATTTTGTTTAGACTTATCTTATTTGGGCCGCAACAATCCAGATGAGCTTTAGATGGCAACAGACTCCATCATCTGCTGGTTGTGCACATTTTGCAATCCAAATGGCAGGCCTAATTTTTGGATCAATTGGGAGGCTATTTTGTTTTACTTTTCATTTTGAAGTTTGTCTTTTAAAAATGCTAATTGTCAGGAGTATAAAAATAAAAGTAATATACACATACATGAATGAAAAACTTTAAAAAAAGGAAAGGAAATGGACTAGATCAAGATTATAGGAATTTTTGATAGATTTTGCCATGCTGATGTCAGATAGTAGTAAAACCAATAGTCCTTGACTTATTACCATAACTGAGCCTGGCAGTTACAGTCGTAAGTCGTGGACAGTTGTAAAGTGGGTCATCATGATCAGACCTGTTTTATAACATTTTTGTGTTATAAAGTGAATCTGGCAGTTGTTAGGTGAATCCATTGTTTTCTATCTGCAGTTTTTATTGGAAACTGAAAGCAAATGCCGATTTCTGGCAAAATCGTGAATCATGACTAATAAAGTATATAATAAAGAATGACTAATAAAGAATAATAAAGTATATATTTGGCACTTTTAACAGAATAATAGAGTTGGAAGGGACCTTGGAGGTCTTCCAGTCCAACCCCTGCTCAAGCAGGAGGCCTTATACCATTTCAGACAAATGGATATCTAGTCTCTTCTTAAAAGCCTCCAGTGATGAGCACCCACAACCTCTGAAGACAAACCATTCCACTGGTTGATTATTCTCACTGTCAGGAAATTTCTCCTTAGTTCTAGGTTGCTTTGCTCCTTCGTTAGTTTCAATCCCTTGCTGTTTGTCCTACCTTCAGGTATTTTGGAGAATAAGATGACTCTTCTTTGTGGCAGCCCCTCAAATACTGGATCACTACTATCATGTCACTCCTAGTCCTTCTTTTCATAGACTCGACATACTCAATTCCTGTAACGTTCTTCTTCATATGCTTTAGCCTCCAGTCCCCTAGTCATCTTTGTTGCTCTTCTCTGTAGTCTTTCTAGAGTCTCAACATCTTTTTTATATTGTGATAATCAAAACTGTATGCAGTATCCTAAGTGTGGTTTTACCAAGGCATTATAAACTGGTACAACATTTCTTGATCCTATCCCTCTGTTAAAACACCCTAGAACTGCGTTGGCTTTTTTAGTAGCTGCAGCACACTATTGGCTCATATGTAAGTGATTGTCCACTAGGACTTCTAGATCCCTCTCGCAGTTACTGCTATTGAATCAGGTACCACCTATTCTGTATCTGTGAATTTCTTTTTCTTGCCTATGTGTAAAACCTTACTTTTCTCACCACTGAATTTCATTTTGTTAGATAGGGCCCAGTGTTCAAATCTGTCAAGATTCTTCTGGATTTTAAACCTATCTTCTGGAGCGTTGTTTTATCTATCATTTCATTGTATTCAATTTTGAACTTCTGTAGATGGAGACCACACCTCGCTATATGTAAAAGTGTTACATATCTATAATCTTAGGCTTAATTTACATATGTTTTTAAGGGTCACAGTGAGGAAGTCTATACAGTATACCAGTAGTTGCTTCCTCTTCTTGCTTGTTATAGTGGAACTTATTAGATCAGTCTGGTCACAAACCTTCATGTGGGTTCATTGTGGCAGCTGACTTCTTCGGAGTAACTTGCTTGGTGATGATAGTGGAAAAAGTTGCCTGGCGTCTTGACTTTGTGTAGCTTTTTCCTCATTTCAGTGCAGGGCCCCCTTATGTTCTCAGTAGACTACCCACAGTGTTAGAGTGAGCCACAAATAGTGTGGGATAGTATAGCACTAGAATCCAGCTGACAATCAACTCATCCATTCAGTGACATCTTGAAAGAGCTGTTCAGAAGGAACCATCATGAGCTTGAGATTGTGCTAACCTGGCAAGCTTCACTCTGACAAAGCAAGGCAGAGGATGACCAGATACAGGGTATATTCCTCCTATTGTTGTAGGAGGAAAAGGGAGGAATATTCATGGTGAAAAGAAGATGACCGTAAACTCTAATCTATGCTCACAATTTTCATAGGATCTCATTATTTGTGGTTTTCTATCTGTGGTTAACGGTGGAGCAGAACCCACAAATACGTCTCTCTAAAGCAGCATAAACATAGCTAAACATTCCAATAAACACACCAAACTTTTTTTTCTTTCCAATCGAGTAAAATGTTTAGAGAAAAATTATACAAGGGATTTGCTCAAGCTGTATGTATACCATTTTGGACAAATGGATGTCTAGTCTCTTCTTAAAAGCCTCCACTGATGAGCAAGTTTAATGTGATGAGAGAGACTGGCCAAAGAAAAATTACATTCAAGAATGAGCTGGATCCAGCAATCTTCTGCAGAGACAAAAATCAGGGATTTTGAGGAAAAGAACCATGATATGTGTGTGTGTGTGTGTGTGTATGTGTGTGTGTGTGTATGTATGTATGTATGTATGTATGTATGTATGTATGTATGTATGTATGTATGTATTGCTGAATCTCTTTGTAGTCTCCACAGAATCACAGAGTTCTTTTCCCCCCCATTGAACACTCCATCCCTCTTTCCCAGATTAAAGTCTAGTTGAGCAGATGAAATGTGGGATTAGTTTTGCCTTTTTTTGCTGATTATATGCCTACCTTTCAAAACTCTACGACAAAATAGTGTGTTTTTTTTAATGTAAAACAGTCATAGAGTTGTCTCATGATATTGTGCAAGAGTATTCTTGCAAGTATGATGCGTGGCATACTGTTAGACATGTTCCTAGTTCAGGCCTCATTGTATGCAAGAAAACCCATTTGTTAGTTTTTAAATATAAATTTACTGAAAGTTACAAAAACAAGAGTAATGCAAACTAAAATAGAATTAAAAGGAAGGAATAAAAAGGAAGAAATAAAAGAGAAAGCTAAAGTGCAAAAAAAGAAAAAAGAAGAGAAAGAGAAAAATACAAAGAAGTGTCTTCTGTTCGTCTTTACAGCAGTTATAAATACAACTGTTGATTTACCTCTTTCTCTAAAGTTATAACTCTCTCCTCTCTATAATCTATAGTATGTAATTGTCAAAACCATGATAAGTTTGTTTTCTGTTTTATGCAAAAAAAAAATCCATAAGGGATTCCCAGTTAGCAATAAACATAGATGTGTCTTTTCTCTGATCAAACAAGTCAGTTTGACCATCTCAGCAAATTCTACCATCTTTACCAGCCATTGTAGATATTACCAAATCTTTGCATCTTTGTATGTACATGTTCTTCTGTTGAAATTTAAATTAAAGTTTATGCATTCTCGTGATCACAAGCTTATCATTTTTATGCAACCAGACCCTTTTACATGACCAAACTACTGTTTGGAATCAGAGTGGAGATATAACAGCACTTTTAGTTAATAAACATTGACTCGATGGTTTAGATGGAATAGTGTTGTGAAGAACAATTTTACCTGTTTGTCTTCTGATTCGCCATGCAGTCTGTGATAGATATCTTGTAAATGTATCATTGATATGTTTTCAAATTTCTAAAAGTGGTCATTAGGCCAGAAAGTATGGAACCCCACTCAGCTTCAGAGCTAGGTTTGAGACTGAGTCTGGTTTAATTGTTCAACTAGTGACTAGAATTAGATGGGAAGGAAAAAATTGAAATCTGGATACAAAAACATGATTTTCCTTGGAATATAGTATGCTGAGATACAGTATGTTAGTGGTTCCAGACTGTGGGAATATAAATCTATATTGGAATTCTAAATTAATTTACAAAATAATAAGCCTACTTGGAACCATATTTTTGAGAAAACTCACTTAGATATTTTTAAAAATGAAAAGTGTCTTGGAAAAATTAAAGAAGCATGAAGTTTTATGATAATTGGATTATTGCAGAATTAAACTTCAGTGAAAAAGGGCTAGCCAAAAAAAAAGAAAAGAAAAAAGAACCTAACATATTTTATCCTGGTTCTGCTGTTCGGTTCCTCTGAAATCTCACATATCTTGATTTAAAATCTAGCAGAAAATGTGTTTATTTTTTTCTCCTCATTGGACTTTGATTTCCATATGAATAGCAGGCTTTGAGCCAGCACTTTCCCTGTGCAGTTCAGGCTAGAAGACAAGGAGGCCACTGTTCATGGACTGAATGTTCAGCCAGTCTTGATGTCATCTGTCTTATCAATGCATTTTATTCAGTGTTCTTCTGTATGCATGGTGTGGGCCGGGGTGTTGGCATTCAAGGGGAAGGGAGAGTTCACTTCTGTTAAACAGACTCAACTAATCTGTGAAGTACTTCACAATTCTAACCCTTCCAACTGTAAAGCTTTACAACTTATCACAGGGCTTTTTTGCAACTAGTTTTTCATTTTAGAAAATTTTTAGCATTACCCTTTGCTTTTGTATAGTTACACGCTATAGTGTATGTGAGATTTATTTACTTTGCTCCATCTCTTTTTTTTTATTTGCTCTTTCTCACCCTTTGTTATGCTGCTTTTCAGCAGTATTTCTTACTCCGTAGGTCCCTTTCTTTCTTGCATACACTCTAGTTCAAACAAATGAGTGTTCACAATATAACATTGTCACAACGTAAAATCTGTCTTCCTCAGAGTTGTACCCTAGCAACTTAGTGAAAAGGTAAAAAAGAAGTATCATGTTCGAGAGGTGTTCCAGGGTCATTCAATGAAGCTTGAATGGACTGTAGGGATGCAGATTAAGTGCCTAATGAGCAAGCCATCCAAAGCTACTGGGATTCATTCTCTAAAATTACAGTGTGGCCTCAGGTTATATACAAAACTGCAAAGTATTCCTGGTGTTTTTTTCTGTTAACGAGAGAGAAAAATATATTTGGACTGCCTGCCTCACAACATCTGTTCTGTGGATAGTATTTTTTTTTCCTGTTAGGTGTTATTATCAGGCATACAACTGGCTTATTTCATCAGGAAATGGTCCCTGGTATCACCATGGACAAGCTATAGATGATTGAAGAGTAGTAACATCCTTTTGCATCTGAATCAGAGAAGGTAGTTGTTGGGTACCAGTTGGTGTATTTGCAACTTTGAAAGCAAGAAGGACTATACCATGAAGCCTGCCCCTCTTGTGCACACAACATGTGTAAGAAAAAAGTGGAGGTCAGTTGCAGAGCCAAGTCCTCCATTTTGACCTTTTGGATCCTTGTCCCTGCTTGAGAGTAAGTTATGGACGCTATCATAAAATGCTTGTCTGTTAACCAAACAGCTACCATGTTCAGCAGTGGCCAGTTATGACATTCTAGCCACCCAAATTACTTGTTCCAATCCCAGTTTAATTATGTCTTTTTTATTTGGGTAAATGAGGAAATTGGGAAAGTGGACACATACATACAAATGAAATAGGAGGTTGATTTTCTTCGATTAGATCACTATCTACATTTATTGGTGACTCTAAAGCTCTTACGTACTTTTGCACAAAAATGGAAAAAAAAGATGAACTTGTGATTTATGGCTTTGATGATTAGGCACGATAGATTACAGAAAGATGAATATTATGGTGTAACTTTAGAGAGAGAGAATATAATTGTACTTATAACTGCTATAAAGAATGGTGGAAGCCACTTTATATTTTTTTCTTTTCTTCCAATTTTTCATAGTTTTTTTTTTCTTGCACTTTTCTGCTTTCTTTTTTCTTCCTTACTTTATATTTAATTTGTATCAGTTTTTATCTTTTAAAAAAAGTTTAAATAAATATCATAAAAAAACCAAACATAATAGTGGCTGCAACCATTTGTCATTTTTATTTTCCAAGAAATCCTGTGAGGTCTATGCAAAACTCTCAGGCTATATAGATAGTTCTTGATTTGTGACCATAGTGGTGCCTGACACTTATAGTTGTAAGTCATGACAGTTGTAAAACAGGTCACCCTGGACTGACTTGATTTTATGACTTTTTTTTTTGTGGTGGTCATAAAGCAAATGCCATAGTCATACAGGAAACAGTGTGAGCATAAAGTAAACACCGTGGTCGTAAAGGAAACCCATTGTTTACTGTGGGGTGTTTTTGATGGAAACAGGAAGAAAACGCCAGCAAAAACATCATAAATTGTGGTCACTTAACTGTGAGACACTGCAGGCAGCCGTATGTTTAGGTCAGTTGTGAAGTGCCCAAAATGCAGTCATCTAACCTGTGAGGGGAAAGACAGCTTTCAGAACTTGGAACCGGGGGGAGGCATCCATTGTAACTTTGAATGATCGCTAAGTGACTGGTTGTAAGTCAAGGACTTTGTTTTGGAACTTCTCATTATGTGAAGAAAAAAGTTTCCAGAAAGTGGAGGAGGAGTTTGGTGAGCACCAAGAGAGAGATTATTGGGCTGTTTAGTTCCTGTGAGCACAACATGTACCTCTGAATTATGTCCCTGAAGGGAAAATACAAGTAGTCTTTGACTTACAACAGTTCGCTTAGTGACCATTCAAAGCTACAACGGCACTGAAAAAAGTGACTTATGACCGTTTTTCACACTTATGTCCTTTGCAGTATCCCCTTGGTTATGTGATTTGCATTCAGATGATTGACAACTGACTCACATTCATGACGGTCCCAGGCTCATGTGATCCCCTTTTGTGACCTTCTGACAAGCAAAGTCAATGGGGAAGCCAGATTCACTTAACCGTTTTACTAATTTAACAACTGCAGTGATTCACTTAACAAATGTGGCAAGAAAAGTCATAAAATGGGGCAAAACGTAACAAATTTTTCACTTAGGCAACATAAACTTTGGACTCAATTGTGGTCATAAGTTAAGGCTCATCTATATTAAGCACATATTTGTGTGAGAGAAAGGCAGAGAGAGAAAAGAGAACACAGCATAGGGAAAAAAGGGGAAATTGGCTGATACCATGTTATAACTAGCCCTGAGGTTTGGGATTTAAAACCAAGAACTTTGACTATACAGTAAGAATATATCATCATAACTGCTTATAGGCTGCCACTAATTTCTGGAACTTTATCGTTAAGAACAGATTGTCCTGGAAGATGTGCTTCTGAATTGAAAGATCTGACATTGTTATCCTTAAGAATTGAAGGAGACAATACTCATAATGACTAATATATTAATAACAGTTTCACCTTGTTCTGAGTTTCAGTTTGATCTCCAACATCCAGTTTGTTCTTCTTGAAAGCACTGAAAAGCTTTGATATATTCAGAAATTTGCTCGAATGGACTATCATCAACATATTCCCAAGGACAATAAAGAACATAGAATAGAAAATAGAATCTTACAGAAACCCATAGAGTAATTCCCAGGGGTTAAGTGGAAAATAGCAAGTATCACTTTCTCATAGCGCCCAGAAAAATAGGAGAGAAAAACCCTGGTTTGAAATCAAACTCTGGTTTGGAAGCACCACAGGATATCAGTGCCATTAGCATCAAAAGCTGATGAGAAATCAAAGGGTATCACCAGAGTTGCACTCTTCTCTATTCTGCTATACATCATCCATCAGAGCCACCAAGTTTGTTTCCATGCCAAGTCCAGGTCTGAATCCAAACTGAAAAGGACCAAGATAATCTGCTTCATCTAAGCTTTTACAACTGCTGCACCAGTGCCTTTGCCACCAGATTTGCTAAATATGGAATATGGGACACAGCTGTTAGTTGTTAAAACCAGCCAAGTCCAAGATGTTTATTAACAAAGACCTTATTACCACCTTCTTTAAGGGCAGGAAAATTTGCTGTAAAAAGAGGGGGAAATGTAGTAATCTCAGATATCATTGACAAAGCAAAAACTTTGAAGGCTCTTATAAGTCAAGCCAAGAGGGATCTAAATTTTTGTTGTTTTTATTATTAAATGTATAAGCTGCCCAACACCAATAGACTACTGGGTGGCATACAAAATTAGAACACCCACCCCCTCCCCCCAAAAACCTAGAAAAAGATCATTAAAACAAATGGACAACCCAGGCTGAAATAGTCTTACAGGCAACAAAGTCAAACAAGACAATAGCCCTGCACAAACAATAGTACTTCCCTAGTTGTGGGATCAAAACCAGGTTTTCAAATCTTTTTGGAACCGTAGGAGAGAAAGGGGGGATGGCATCCTTATATCTGGAAGGAAGTTGTTCCTGAGGGTGGAGAATGTAGCCGAGTAAGCACGTTTCCTTGGTCACACAAGTTGACAATGCTTAATAAAGGGGACCTGGAGTGCACTGACTCTACTAGAAAGTTCTGGGCAGGCAGAAAAAGTGGTTCTTCAGATACCCAGGCCCTTTGCCATATGTGTTATTGTGCAAACTCTTGAAGAAGCATGAATCTCAAAACAAATGTAAGTGTTCCTGCTTGCAAAAATTATCCATAATGGAAAAAAATCTGGGTTCTGCTTGGGGCCAATGAATAGTCATCTCTGCAAGAAAGTTGCCTTAGGCTCCATTTATGAAATCATGGAAGATCTCATAAATACTTTCTACTCTTGATTGCTGATTAGATTTTATGTCAGTCTTGCCATTATGACCAGTTGTGTATAGTACTGGATCTGCACTATACTGTAGTTACATATATCATCACATTTTAGCGTTGGGAAGCATTCCATAAACTCGATGGGTTCTAATATAGGAATACCAGCATTTGGGATCTACTGTATTAGTTACCTGAGAAATTTGAATGTGAGATGCTGCAATTAGATTGTCTTAGTCAGGATTGGGGGAAAAAATACCAAAACCATCCTAAATCATCTCGTTGGATTTATCAGTTTGTGTCAGTAAAGTAGCCTAAATTCATCTTTACTCTCATGGGGGAAATAAGCTCTAACATTTGACATTTTACCAGGTGATAGTCTGCATATGCCAAGGATATAACTTCTGGGAGTCTTGTAAATTTACCATCCTTTCCAAGAAAAAGTTTGAAAGTTTCACTTGCTTATACGCAAGGGTGACCCTTGGGAAGAAAGGTGCACAGATAATGCAATCTGCTTTAATTTGATTCTCTTGCATATTGCAGGCTAGGATTTGTTACTTTTTGTCCACAGCCATTCTCTTAATAATCATGGTTATGTGCATCATAGTTGTAGTGCCGCAGGATACTTCTGCCGACTGCCGGCCTAATTTGGCAGATCAAATCTCACCAGGCTCAAGGTTGACTCAGCCTTCCAACCTTCTGAGGTTGGTAAAATGAGGACCCAGATTGTTGGGGACAATATGCTGACTCTAAACCACTTAGAGAGGGCTGTAAAGCACTGTGAAGCGGTATATAAGTATAAGTGCTATTGCTATTGATCTGGTGTAATGATCGGTAGCTTTTAGAATTCACTAGATAGTGATAAAGAATGGGAATTTTAAGAAGCTGCATTCTGGTCCTTCTAAATGGCTGTTTCGGAAATGTTCCCCATGGATTCCAGAACTGAGCTAAGTGTGGTGTAAACCTACAGTCATGTGTAGAAATATCCATATTCTTACTCATTTTAACTTGCAGCAAGGATGTTAAATGAATGACTTATTTGTTGGCCTTGATGAAAGGGTGGAGCAAATGACTACAAATTACTGTACAGTGCCTGAAACCTGTTATTTGTAGTGCTCTCTCTCCCCAAACTGATAAACAGCACTGGCATCCTGTCTGCCTTATAGTCTTCTGTCATTAACAAACAACTGTTAGTTAATCCCCAAGGTTGTCCCATATGGGAGAGAAGAGAATAGCCATTTTTCTTTGAGAATATCGCAAAAACTTCAGCAATAAGAAAAGACCCTCCAGATAATAGAATGTTTCTATCACGCTCCTTTTTCTACATTTTAGCTAAAGTTGCTAATTAATTTAAAGAATTACATTGGGGAGGGTTTTGGAGGAGAAAATTCAATCTAGCGGTTCAAATCCCACTAGGCTCAAGGTTGACTCAGCCTTCCATCCTTCCGAGGTAGGTAAAATG
>JANHFL010001091.1:33378-47280 GCA_032468155.1 Oxyrhabdium leporinum
TTATAAGTTGTAAACCGCCCCGAGTCTTTGGAA
This sequence comes from Oxyrhabdium leporinum, assembly GCA_032468155.1. Classification (NCBI taxonomy): domain Eukaryota; kingdom Metazoa; phylum Chordata; class Lepidosauria; order Squamata; family Cyclocoridae; genus Oxyrhabdium; species Oxyrhabdium leporinum. Next base: position 33,412 of record JANHFL010001091.1, read on the forward strand.
TGGGGCGGTATATAAATGTAAAAATAAATAAATAAATAAAATAATGACAGTTTTCTGTCCATCCAGGAATTACTATATAACTAACCTGTCTTGAGTATTGAATAGACAGAGAGGCAGGACATACATTTAATAAACACATAAGATCAATAATGTGAAGCAAATGTATTATTTCATGACAGCTATCCAGATCTCAGTCCATTCAATTATTTATCAAAACAGAGAAAATAGTAATACATGATTGTTATGTCACCATATTTAATTGAGAGTCCTTACTGATTGCTTTGACAGCACACAATCATGCAAAAGTGGAACTTTGTCTACTAAAGACAGAAAATGCCCTAATACTTCCTGAGTCCTTATAACAGCAACAATGGGTGGGAAAGAAAAATAGAAACAATCCCCTCTCCCAGTGGAGGGAATGCGTCATCAAATTCACTAGAACTGGCACTCTTTGTGGTGTCTGCACAGCTATTTATCCTTCACCCTTCTGTGATAAATGCATTTTTATTACTCCAGGTATTATATTGGACTGTAGTGATTGGGAATTGTTAGATAGTTATTAGCATGTGGGAGATCCCTCTCTTGCTTATAAGGATCTTTTATTTGAGATCTGGTCTTGTGGTTGGACACCATTTCTCTTGATACCAACATTAATTGATGAAAAAGCTTATAAAAACCCAGTTTCCAATGCCAAAGAATTTCAACTGCAGTGAATGTTGGTAGTGGAAATAGCCTCTATCTATATGTCTGTCCTTCCATCCATCCAATCTAAGCTGGTTCCTTGGAAATACATACTTTTTTTTTGATAAAGTAAAATGCAATTCAGGTTGAATATCAAAAATGTAAAACCTGATTTTAAAAACAGATAAATTGAATCTCATTTAAAGGATCCTAGCAATCTTTACATACACACACACACACACACACACACACCATTTACTGACAACTATTACTATCTTTGTTTTGTTTGAACAATAGAGCAGCATAATGTGTTTTGATGGAATGCTGTGTTTTGCATAACATGTATTTTTTTTAATCATTCCTAAATATGGACATAAAATTGATGCCTTAAAAGTCAAGGGAATCAAGGCATTTGTATGCTAGGGCAGGTCAGTTGGGTTATATAACTGTCTCTAATTAACACTCTTGGAAATGGTGTGACATTCCTTACCTGCAGCCCTGGCCTTCAAAGGTGTGAAAATAATTTGCAGATTCCAGCAAAAAACTGCTTGCTGGTCTGAACTTTACATTTAAAGGCCAAGTAATCACTGTAACAATTTGTCACAAAAGCACTATAGCTTCATTTTCCTAGATTTGTAGTCTATATTTCCTACAAGAGTTAGCTACATAAAGTATCTACTTAATGAGTACGACTTTAAGGACTGTTAGCTACAATTTAATGAAGAGAAAAGGGGAAATCTTGTGTGAATTAACAAAGAACACTGAAATGTAAATGTGTAGATTAAAAAAAAACGTTGCTGGAGGAAGTAAGTCTCAAATTTAGTGCAGTTAAAACAATTAGATTCTTCTCAATCAGCTTTAACTACAGGCCATCTGCTTTTTACATATTGGTTCACTCCTAGTCCAATTAGAACACCTTGTTTGTAGTTAGGCAGAATTCCTCCACTAATGGGTTTTGTAGAACCCTCAAATTGCATATGTACCATTGCTCTCGTGATTGTAAAAGTCTTTTTTAAGATATGAATCTTAAATCAATAATTTTTTAAAAGTGCAAATAGAAACAGTGGCACAGAGCTTTATATTAAGGATCAGTTAAAACCTGGGCAATCCCACACTGCAGCCTAAGTTGTTTGTCTCTTATGCTGCCCCTGACCATTGCTTAAGCAAACATAAAAAATTCCACTGGTTGGCAATGGGAACCAGTTGGTGCTCATCTGGACTATGTCCATTGTAAGACAGGGTTGGTTGCTTCTTGCCCTTCACATCCCTGCTTGAAGGTAAGCCTTGCTTGCTGGATTCTGTGTTGACCGGTTTACCAATGTCTGCCTTTTCCTTTTAGGGATTATTCCCCCCTCACTAGTCTCTGTGCCTTTTCTTTTCATTCCTATATATTTTACAGGTGAGTGTTTTATCACCTCTTCCCTACATCCCCCTGCCCATCTCTGGACACACAGTTCCTTTCTTTCTTCTACTATTCTATGTTATCATCATGGTATCGTACTACAATCCAAGCAATAGAGAGCAAGTTGTTCTTTCATTCCTACGTTATTCTTCACCCAATGGGATTGTTTTATATATATCCTGCTACTTTATTCCTAAGAAGTTGAAATATCTATCACACACACACACACACACACACACGATATTTCAGCTTAGGAATAAAGTAGCAGGATTTCTATGTTCCAATTTAAAGATGCTTAAAAAAATAAAGAGAAGTAAAGTTGTACTGAGAGCAGAGGCTGGGACTGAGTGATAACTATATAATGTTTGCCTTTATTTTTTTCTTTAAGTTGGAACTCAGTTTTAATTTTAGGTTAATTCATGGATTGTTTATAGAATTGTACAGCAAGATTTTGCCTTGTATTAGTGAAGAAAGAACTGTTAAGAGTATAGAAAAATGTTAAAATAAATATTAGACTAAGTGAAGAATGAAAGTTCAGTGCATCCAAGTACTGCATGTTGTATTGTAGATGACACTGACTGACAAGACTATTGAATACTGGTAACAAGTTGAGGAAATGGGACAGTCTGAAGGATTTGGATCTCAGAGCTCCAAAGAACTGGTATGAGATCTTCAGTCCTTGTACCCGAAGCTGTTGGGAAAGATTCATGTCCTTGGAGTATAAGAATGTTGGAAGCCAGAAATGTGATGAGTCGAATGAGGGATGCTTCCAGTTAAGAGTGTTCATAAAAGTGGGTCTCTTGTTGCTGCCATTAAGAGTTAAAAGTTGGCTTAAAATGAAACCAGAAGAGACAGAATCTTCTGTTTTGACTTGTGCTGTCAAGCTGCCTCATTTGAAGGTTACTTTATCATGATTGGAAAGGGAAAAATCCACCAAGGCTGGAAAAGCAAATTAGCAGCAACAAAGCAGCATGAAGCGAGCAACCAAAGGAATTGTGGTGAATTGCTGCAGTGCAAAACAAGTTGGTAGAAGTTTTTGAGGACTTTCAGTTCCACATATTATTCTGAAAATGCCTTGAAGATGCTAAGTAGTTAGAAAAAGCTCCCTCCCCAAAGCTATAGAGGAGTATAGAGATAATCTTGAAGAAGAAATGCAAGAACTGTTAAGAAAATATAAATGGCTTTAGGAAGAAACAAAAGTGTGAGAAATTACAGATAACTTCCTGATGATTTTATATGATATAAGAGGGGGCAGAGCCTTTAAAGATTTTATCATTATACCCTCCAGTAATAATGTAGAGTTCAAGTAGTCCTTGTATATCAGTTTTCTGACTTGACTTTATTGAGCTGACAATAGTAAAACTCAGTGTTGCTGCATTGCTTACTAATTAGGTTTTTAGGGCCAATTCAGAGAGGCAGTTATCACCAGCAGCAGGATTTGTCATTATCTTGACAAATTGAAATCAATCTACCTGATCTGGTAATTTAGAGAGGGCCTATTGTAGGTTGACTTTCTCATGATTTTCATGGGGCAAAAGGCATTCTTAGTTATGGCCCCCATTTTATGGAATACTTTTCCCCTGCAGCTACAGGTGTCAACCTCTGTACAAATATTTTGGAATCAGTAGGGTTTCAGCAGGCATTTCACAGTTAGCATAATTGGATTTAAGCTTTTTAAACTGTTTATTTTTGTTATCCAGATGCAGTTTTTGGTGCACTTTTTTGGACTTTTTGTACCTTGCTCAAAATCCATTTGGATTTGGATGGGCTATAAATATTGTTAAATAAAGAAATAAGATCAACTTAATAGTTTTACTTTCTTGCTTTTTATTTTTGCAGGATAAAATATTTTTGAATATCATGCTATTCTTTCCAATACTTGTTTATGTTCTTAGTTTAAATAAATATATTTTGTATTCTTCCAAGAAACTTAGTCTAGGGTATATTTATCCTTCTGTAAAATAAGTGATTAAATCAGTACCATAAGTAACTCAATGTTATTCTATTTATTTATTCATTAGATTTAGATCCTACCTTTATTTTCTACACTCGAGTGCTATGTAATGCTTGCTCCTTATATTTTCCCACAACACGCCTCTCTCATGTGGATTGTTTCTGTGACAAAGTGAGTAGCCCATAATCTCCTAGCCACCTTTTGTGCCTAAGAAAGGAGTAGTATCCCGCTTCCCAGTTTCCAGTCCAGCACTTTAACCACTATACCACTCACTTTCCGAACTTCGTGCTAATTCTGCATACAGTATCCACCCTCTAGGTTAAATTTCAAAGGAGACTGATTCTGAAGGATTTTGAAATAAGGTAAAATAGGACAAGGAGACTGAACAGTTCCCAATTGAATTTTCCTTTAGAAACAGCTTCTTAACAAATAAAGTGATATAATTAATGTCTTTGGCAGGTGTTCAAATCTCGGTGGGTAATGCAGAACTATGTTTGCTGTTAAGAAATTGATAAGATTGTGGATTAATATCTGTCTACTCAAGTCTCTTTGATGGAACTTCTTTGAATAAGTTGTGTTGGGGGGGTTTCAACCTCCTCCTTACATTACATCTCATGAGATGAAATCTATATGCCAAACAATCTGCTTATAATAATTGAAATCCTGCTATTATCTTCATTTCATCTTTGTTTACTCAAAACTTGCCAAGCAATTGGCATAATAGAAAACTCTTGGGAAATCCAAAATGATATTTATTTCTGGACAACACATGGAATAGCATCATGCATTGTTCCTGTCCATTGACCCTGTAAATAATCAGAATAATTGCTTGTTCCACAGTTTCTGTAGAGAAAGTGACTGGATATTTTGACACATATTTTTGGTAAGTGTCTGGGATACATTTTTAGCTTGTTTTGTTTGCCTCTGTAATATGCATTATGTATACACATACACATACTTAAAAGGCGTTACGAACCTCTGTTTCAGATGGGTTCTCTCAGTCCCTTCCTCTCACCGCCTAGATCCATTTGCATCAATAGCCCCATGAGAAATATTCTAGGTTTTTTTTTAAATAATATTTTCTTGCCATTTATTTATATTTTTTTAAAACCATTTTGGGAGAATTGTTACCCTAAAAATCAGGATAGAAATAATTGAAAGATATAAACATAATTATGTTCTTATCTTCTTTTGTATGTTTCACTGTATTTACTTTTACAACTAAGGATTTTGAATATTGTTTTCAACAGGCATACAATAAGCAAGTGAATGAATAAATGAATAAACTTGTATAAGGAAAAAAATAATAGGTTGGGGAATTATTTGGTAATTTTTTTAGATTTATTTTTCTCAACATTACATTAAAAACTGAATGCATATTGAATTAGATTTGCCAACCTGACATGGCTGGTTGAAATACTATATTTCTGTTCACATTCACAAGGTGTAGGGCAACAACAGCTTTTTTATGTGTTCTTCCACACCAATCCAAAGAAGTAATTTGACTCCATACAATGGTTTGGGTTCTGTTTGTTCATTGTAATTATCAGTCCACTCTTTTCCCATCCATTGAAGTTTCATTCCTTTCCTAGAAGGCTTCATTCATGATTTACCTATACTGTAGGATATATGAGTTGTTCTTTCCCCTGTAATAACCTTATTATATGCTGCTCTCACTCATTACATATAATCTGTCTCTTCACCCTGCATCACTGATAAATGTAAAATGTTGCTAATATTTCATGACATGGGATTGCTTTACCAAGGTAAAATACTGTGTCGCTTTGCAGGTAGAATCCTAGTTTATCGCAACTGCTGAAAAATTTATAAATGTGTATTTTTTTCACTCTTGGATTAATAGCCTCAGGGCAGGAAGTTTTATCCTGGAAACTTCTACTGTCTGAAAACCCAGTGTTGTAATTCTTATCAAATCTGAAGTCTGTAGAATTTTGTGGTAGAAATGAGAAGATAGGAAAATCAGATGACAATTTTTCTGCATCGTATCCGATTTAGTTCTATTGGTGGAAGTTAATATATAACGTGCAGATTTCACAGTTGAGCAGGTATCAGAACATGTTCCATTTTAGTCCAAACTAATTATTTTGTTATAAACCCTTCTCCCTTGTTACTGTTGTCTAAGCATCAGAAACAGGTAATGCCTTTTGCTTCAAAGCTTGTGGAATTTTAGCAAATTTCTATCAACTCTCAAAGCAAGACTTAATAGCCAAACTGTTAATAAAATTCAAAAGTTGTGAATTTTACGTGCTTTATGTGGAGGACTGTCCTTCTTCTTCCCTTTATGTACAAGGTCATCCTTTCTCTCAATCCTGCCAAGTGCCCTGGCAGCACATCTTCCACAATACTTTATGGGATTTTTGTTTTTTGTGTGCCTATTTTAAAACTGCTTATGAATTATGTCCTGTGTTGTGTTTATATATTCATGAATTTTGTGATCTGTATATGCCTATGTGTCTACTTGTATGACATGTATCCTAAAAACCATACGTTTGATGTGCATATCTAGTTCAGTATTCTTTTGCAACGTTAGCTCATTTACTCTCATTTTTTATAGGTTTATTTTGCTTTTGAGTCCCTTCATATGTACCATTTCCTGTTTTTTTCAACCACCTATTAATCTAAAAGGTAGCCTGCTTGCTAATGGGCTTGGGGGTTTTCTGTGTTTTGAGTCTAGTTGCAGTAAGAATGATCAGCCTGCTTGAACACTACTTCTGAGGATTTGACGAGCAAAATGGTGATGACATGGGAGGATTCTCTATTTGAATGGCTACATTTGAAATGTGCTAATAATGATTATTATTCATGTCACAAAAAATTGTTTTAATATTTTATTGCATTTAAAAAAAACAATGCCTACAAAATAACTTACAACAAAAAGCACTGAAAAAAACCAAAAGCAGATAAAGAGATAATATACACCTGTCTAGCAGGTAATCTGAATCATATCATTAGTTATATTGCCAAAAGAGAAAATGAGCAATTTATTATAATAAATATTAATATAAATACACACACACTTGAAATGTGCAGTTTATCACCTAAATGTATTATAATATAAATATTGTATGTAGTTAGTATCCAAATAACTAGCAAAACCAAAATTCTGCAAAATTGTTAGATTCCATAATGTTGGGATATAATTCAAAATAGCATTTACATCTTTAATATCAAGGTTCGCCATATTAGAAAACAATTACAGATAGTCTTCAACTTTTGATCACAATTGATCCTAAAATTTCTGTTGCTAAGTGAAACATTTGTTAAATGAATTTTGCCCTATCTTTATGACCTTTGTTGTCACAGTTGTTGTGAATCACTGCAATTGTTAATAACACGGTTGTTAAGTGAATTTGGTTTCCCACTGGACTTTGCTGGTGAGAAAGTCTAAAAGGAGATCATATGATCCTGGGACATTGCAAACGTCATAAATATGAAACTATTGCCAAGCATCTGAATTTTGATCACATGACTACGGGGATGCTGCAATATTGTAAGTGAGAAAAATGGTCATTTTAACTTTGAATGGTCACTAAATCAAATGCTACCTGTACCATTAATTTATGTATAAATATTATAGTATTATTCAAAAAAAGAAAAGAAATCAATAATGGACCAGACCATATAGGTTAACATACCCTCAGTCTTTTTCTTTCCAACAAAGAAAATCTACAATTATGCTTTTTTGATACATTCTTTGGTTATCATTTAAGATTGGAATAAAATATTTTGATGAATTACTTTCAACCTCAAACAAAATCTATACAGATTACCTAACCCAACCTCTTTTATTCATCAGTTAATGTATCACATACAAAGAAAGTAAATTATATGTTTCCAAAATAATTTTATAACCCAAATATTTACCGTAATGTTGGGCAATCAGTATGAGGTTAAACTATGAAGTAATTAGCCAATATTAGCAAAGTGCCATCAGCATGTAAACATAGTATAATTCATATACTACGAATTTGCTAGTGCAATACAAATAATATGATGTTGTCTAACATAAATAGCTTATAGTTGAAGAATTAAAATAAAAATGCACCAAGAAATTGGACAGCCTTGACAAGAGTCATTTTGTAACTCAGCTGGTCCAGAAATTAATTGATTGGCTATTACAGTTGCTTTTGGTTGCAAATAGTAAATTGCAATGCATTTACTATAGGGCAGGAATCCATATTTATAAATAACTTGCTTTATAAAATTAATCTGTACCATATCAAAAGCTTTTTCAGCATCTAAAGGTATTAGTGCAGAAAAATCCAATGTATCTTGAGTTATAGCCAAAATATCTATTAATAAGCATAAATTATTCAAGTTGTTCTACTTTTAACAAATTTGAACTGAGATGAATTATGTAGGGTAACACTCCCTGCAACACGCCTAACTAACAAAGCAGTTAATAATTACTATCTGTATTAATTAATGATGCAGCTTTATAACGTGCAGTATTTAGATATTTACCCAGTTATAAAATTTTATATAACCTTCATAAAAAGATAAAAGGAATTTACTGGATTTAAATGTTTTATTACTGACTTCTAACTAAATTATTGCATAAAAAAGTTATACAATTCAACTAACTCCATCCAGATTGTGGGTCTTCTTTTTCAGCAAATAAATGGTCTCTAATATTTCTTAAAGTTTCAATTCTGCTTTCAAAATACAAGTGGTAATTGTTGAATATGTCTCACTCAAAAAATTACCCAACTGTTATCGCTTTATCATATCATCGTTTGAGTAGTTGGTTATCAAATGAAAACAAATGCAATTAACTAGATTTTTTTATGTGTGATTCTCAGCACACTGTTTTGTTTTAAAAATTAAGATAATATTTTTGTTTTCTTTTTCTAAACAGTTTGTTAATTTTCCATTTTTTAATCATATTCCCAACAGTTTAACAGTTGTATCTTTAAAAACATTCAGCTTGAACAAAACTTACATCTGCAACTTTGCTGAAATGAATATGATACACAGTAAGTCTATTTTGTAAAATAAATATTGAATTGATGTGCTGATCAATTAATTAATGGTATTGTTATAGAGATTAGATTCTTATTTTGTAGCTGCATGGATACTGTATACTTGTATGATATTTTTGTATTTTCTTGGTTCTTGACCATTTAGTGTCATAATGATTGAGGCATCACAAAAACCCTTTGTAAATAAATAAATAATGGTGTTTGTGAGTGTGTGAGGTGTTGATGTGTATGTGTGTGTTAGTGCAGAAAGAGTTTGTCTATTAAATGGAATAATATCTATCATTCTAATGAGTATGTTCATTTTAAAATGATTATAAATTTGCTCTGTTGTTTCTTAGAGACCAGTTTAAATTTCACTTTTGGGATATCAATTTTTTTTAAAAAAACGTTAGTAAGATCTAGAATATTTTTATTTATTTATTGAGAAATGCCAAGTCAAGTACCTTATACATGAGAAATCATTTGTAATTTTTCTGCTTTTCTCAGTTCCTTCAACTGCAATAGGAGTAGGTTTATTATACAAAATTTGAGCAGAAGAGGGGAAACAGATTCCATCCAAGTGAGATTTATATAGGTGAAGCTTTAAATGGAATGATGGAATGTTTTGATTTCAAGAAACCATAAATCTGATTTAAAATGTACAGATTGAAGTTTTGTAAAAATAGCATTTTATAGCCAATGTGAAGGCTACTGCAGTGTGCCCAATATTAAAGTAATTTGCTTTTTCAGGACTAAAGTGGTAAAAAAAAAGTTAGAAACAAGCTTCTGCCATATTTCTTTATGCTTCTGTAACATGTTTTTCATTTGTCTCATCACTTAAATGTTCTCTTAAATTTTCTTAAAAAGAAAACGTAAGTCTTTCCTTTAGATGTTTTCTTCTCTTTGTCCAGTTGTTTTTTCTGTCTTAATCTTAGCTATAGTTTATTTCTCTGTTTCACCTTTGGTCTAGGTTTCTGACTTAAATAGTAAGTAGTGTCATATTTGAATTCTCCATAAGAGTCATGAATGTAATTTAATATTATAATCATAGAAGCAAAGTTCAGAGTTACAGAATTAGATATCTTCCAACTATTCATCTTACTCTGTTTTCAAATCAGCATACATAGTTTTCTGAATCCCCCAAAATAAATAAATGTATGGATTGGTCCTGGTACTCTTCTGAGCTGTACTGGGAGATTTGAACTGAATTCTAAGTATTAATCCATTACACCTTTTTGACTCTTTATATATAGTGTTCCCTATTATGGTGTCATCCAGAAGTTGACTTCTGATCTCATAATTACTAATCTGCAGAACATCAAATGGTAAATAAGAATGTGAAGGGTTAATCAAAATTGAGCAACTTTGATTGACTAGTTGCCATTAAATTGAAGTTGACTGATAACAACTATACAACATATAGATTTTATTTATTACAATCTGTCCCTAACTTGTTCCATACATTTTCCAAAACTTTACCCATCTCTATTGTAAATGAATCCATCCACACAACATCCTTTTGTGTCTTCCTCTCTTCTTTTTCCTTTTCATACTGGGATATTGAAAACAAGGTCAGAAAGAGTATTTTACTCGATTCTTCTTGAACACAAAGATACCTGTGAACTGGATTCTGCTTATCAGTTTCTTTCAGTTTCTTTGTTAAAATCATGTTTGAGTAGAAGATCTTCAGGCTTTTCTGCCCAAACTGGCAATGTTGGGGACTAAGGGCATTTTCATACAAGTATGGTATTTTGGCTGAATGCTGTTTGAAATAAAAGTTTTGGAACAAGACAGTTGGCAAGCAGCCTTATTTCTCTTTTTCTACAGTGCAGATAATAAACATGACCCTGAAGTCACATGAAGGACATAATAGTTTATTCTTGATTTACAACATTTTATGATGCTCTTGATTAGTGAATTGGTCATCTTGTAGTTTATTCTTAAATTAAACAGATCTTGCAAACTTATTCATTCAAAAAAATTGTATACCCGTCTCCAGTGGCTGTCTCTTACTAAATAATTCCTTTAGAGATTACTGAGGATATGAATCCTATTTATTTTATTTTTACTGTAGATCTTAGAGTTTGCCCTTTTAAAAGTTCATAATATAAACTAGAGTAATATCATGTGACATGCTCCTAGTTTTGGTATGAAAAAAATTGAAAAACTGATAAATAGCCCCCCCTTTTGAATAGACAAAATTCAGCTTTGGTTTCCTAGAAAAGCCTTTCCCTGTAATCCCTTTATATAAAGGCAGAATAAATGAAAACCAGACTGCACCTTTATACTTCCATTGTGGGTCTCTTTTTCCCATAAACTGCTTTTTATGCTTATAGAGTTGGCGCCACTAATTTTTTATAAGGGAATTTCTCTTTAAAAATCCACCCTCTGTGAAAACTGCAGTTACATACCACAAGGTTTGTTCTGCATTTTTGGAGTTTGGGAGAAAGATCATTATTTTATTTTCCTAAAGTTGGGCTGAATGATAATGTCCTATATAGAAGGATGAAGAACTGAACTCAATTGAATAAACCAGTGATAGTTCAGTTTGGCTTGTGGCATTCTATGGTAATCATAGTTTATGAAAAAGGGTTCTTGCACAGTAAGTTTCAAATTATCCCTCTACTGCAGGGGTGTCAAACTCAAGGCCTGCGAGCCGGATGTGATGTGATTGAATCTGGCCCATAAGGTCTACCCAATGTGAAGAGGAAAGATCGGACCAGCGTGGCTTCGGCCCAATCTACTCAATGTGAAGAGGAAAGGTCTGGCCAGACTTCAGCCTGGTCTACCCAATGCGAAAAGGAAACATGCCAGCAGTTTAGGAGTGCGATCAAACTAGTCATGCCCACCCAGTTGGCCATGCTCCCCAGCCCCCCTGAGGTCAACCACAGCCCTGATGCGGCCCTCAATGAAATTGAGTTTGACACCCGTACTCTACTGGGTTTCTTTTATTTATTTGATTTATATTTCCTCTTTGGAATTGGGGCTCAAAATATGTCATATAGTGCTTCCTCATCCTATGTTTTCCCCTGAGAGGTGAGTTGAGTTGAAAGTGACAAGTGCAAATGCTTCCCTAACTGCTCATATCATGATTTCAAAATATGGGTGAAAACAAATTTCATTAAGACTATGAATTCAAAAAAGATCTCACAAAACTTAGCATAATGTAATAGAGGTAAGAAAGAGATTATGACAGCACTTGATGCATATTTAACAAAGGCCTGGTGCATACTGTACTGCTTTAAGGGGGGGAGAATCACTCTGAAGCTGAACATGCATTTCTGAGCCTCTGGATCTGCGAATGTTAACATTTCTAGATATCATTGCATAATTTCTCACAATGCCCCCTTCCGAAGTCATTTAGAATGTGGCAAGATCATTCAGTCTCGGGAGATTATAGTAAAGGAGTTCCTGGTTAATGACAGTAATTGGGACCAAAGTTTTCATCACTAAGCAATGTGATCATAAAGCATGATATCATTGGCCACATTGCTTAGTGACAGCAGTTCTGGCACTCCCAGTTGCCACTGTTAAGCAGGGATTGTAGTTGTTACATGAATCTCAGGTAACTAACAAGCAGGCAGGCAGGCACGGGGTGGTAGAAACAGGGATGGCTGCTGATGGGCCAGGGTGGGTGCGCAAGTAGCCCGTGAAGCATGGCACAAGCACAGTAGGACCAGAAGTGGCTACTGCGAGGTGGAGAATGGTGCAAGTGACTTACTAGAGCAACTTGAAACCTTCCCTGCCACCTTCCACAATGACTTTATTTGTGGGAAGCTAGCAGAGAAGGTTGCGAAAGTGCAAGCTGGTTGCCCACTGCGCAGATCACAGTCTTGTGACTGTAGTCTGCTGGGATGTCTGGAACTTTCAGGACTGCTCATAAGTACTTCTTGTTCAGCATTATTGTAATTTCAGTTGCTGAACAAATGGTTGTTAGATGAGAACTACCTGAAATCTCAAGCATTTTACAAGATTTTGGACATTCTTGGTGAATCTTGAGATTCAGTAATCTCATGAAACTTGACCATATTCCTCATTTATAAATATTTTATTTCTCGGTTAAACTTAGTAATGAGAAGTTGCAGACATTCTTTTGAGGTAATGGATATCCAGGGGCCTATGAATGCTGCATGCTAACCTCTGCTGTGGACTAACATTAAAAGCTCTTACGTAAAAAGAAAAAGAAAAAAATCAAATGTCACACAGTCATTATCCTTGAGTACAGAGCAGTTGTCTTGCATCTGAGGCTTCCATGGATTCCAGATTTTGGTCTGCTAATAATGTACAAAGAAACTTCCCAAGGTTGTTTTAAATATTTTTGGAGAAACAAAAGAGATACAGTCCTCATTTAGCAACCAATTTGTTTAGCAACAGTTCATAGTTATGTTAGTGATAAAAAAGTAACTTTGCAACCAATTCTTGCCTTTTATGACCATCACAGGCTTTAGAAGAAGGAAAGCTGAAGTAAGATTGTAAGCACATTTGTGTTTCGCTGGGTGACTTCTTTGGTCTAGTACCATTTTGCTACTCCCAATTGGGGTAGCTAAATAAGAAATACCTATAATACTATTTTAAGTGTTTCTTCCACAGAATAGGGCACACATGAGCTCTAATGTTGTTCTGTTTGGAATGCAGCCTGCTCAGAATATTCCAGCAAAATCTACCAAATGGGCCCTTTTGTTCATAGCTTAAAACAAATCCCCACCCTATTTGCAGTAGCATTTCCTTCCTCTCCAATCCCTTTGTCAGCGTTCCATCTAAGTTCCAATAATTCATTCAGCACTCAGATACGAAGTAATCTAAGTAAGAGTTTATTAAAGAACCATGCTGGTACATCTGGGAAAACCTGGATC
>JANHFL010001091.1:67397-128713 GCA_032468155.1 Oxyrhabdium leporinum
ACCAAGTTCCAGGGGGCCGCTCCCGCGGCAGGGCGCCACCGGCGTCGCCTCCAATGGAGAGGCTTCGTCGGCCCTCCCGAATTTGCCTCCGCCAAGTCCCAGGAGGCCGCCCACGCGGTCAATTCATTAATTCATAAATGTAAAATCATTCCATATCTCAACATTTAACTGCAAGAAAACCATATTTAGAAGATCCTACTACAGGTAATCCTCAACTTAACGACCACAATGAGCCCAAAATTTTTGTTGTTAAGTGAGACATTTGTTAAGCAAGTTTTCCCACATTTTATGACCTTCGGTGCCGCAGTTGTTAAGTGCATCTGGCTTCCTCATTGACTTTGCTTGTCAGAAGGTCTCAAGAAGTGATCACATGAACTTTGGACACTGCAACCATCATAAATATGAGTCAGTTGCCAAGCATCTGAATTCTGATCACGTTATCATGGGGATGCTGCAAAGGTCGTACCTGAAAAGCAGTCATAAGTCACATTTTTCAGTGCTATTATAACTTTAAACAGTCACTAAATGAAGTGTTGTAAATCGAGGACTACCTGTGTAAACAAAAGCCTAAAACACTTTTTGCTCCTTTCTGTGAAAAAACATGAGTTAAACATCTTCTGCAGTATAAAATGTCACAACTTAGTTTTTTGAAAGATTAATAAATTATTTGGAACATAAATATTTATGGACTTGAATAGGATTTATGAAGCGGATCCTCTTGATTAATTGTATCCTTACTGAATTGTGCAGTAATTCCATTAATAGGTTAAGATGCTTTAGAGACATGGTATAGTTGTGGTTACATATTCCACAAAAGGCAGTACTAAAATTTTCTTCCTTTTGAAGGCCCTCGGTATTTTATAGTGACTAAGAAGTTGGAACAGGGAGAGCTAGGTTAAAACTTTCCCTTTGTCATAGAGGTTATTTGGGTGTCTTCATACCAAAGACTCAGTCCTATCTATTTCACAGATTGTGTGGTGGAAAATTGGTGGAGGGAACGGTATATTTGGGTTCCTGAGAAAAGGCAAGAGATAAATTGTAATAATATATAAAATAATAAATGTAATAATATGTAGCTTATTTACAAGTCCATATATGTACCATTTAGTATTACTTTTCAATATTGCTTCAGCAAGAATCATCTTGAATATTAAAAATTGTTCCAGATGTCATTTCACAGAACAGAACTTCTAAACTTCATTTCTGCTTCTCAAATACCTCTCGCTCGCTCGCTCGCGCGCGCACACACACACACACACACACACACACACACACAGGGAGAGAGAACAGTACGTACACAACTATGTCATCCTTTCTCATAATCCAGTGTGCAAGTGAGAGAAACAAAGAAAAATATTTTTGGAAATTTGATGCCATTCGACATAATTAGTGCCTTAACTATTTCCTTTGGAATTCTATTAGGGAAATATCTACAACTATCCCGGGCCATTAACAGGCAATGTGGGCAGTAAAAAATATTTTTCTATTACTATATGCCTATGTTTAGATCCTGAAAATCAACAAAGCATTCCCTCATTTTTTTCTGTGTATCCTCATGATTGGAATATTGTCTGCTTATCAAGTTGGGCACTACTTGAGAAAATGTCCATCAAACCCTTGAGGAAATGACAGTGCTATGGAAAGTGAAATGCTTATCTTCTTTTTATAGATCAAAAGAACTGAGAGGAATAGAAAGCATCTTGTAACTTGCAATCAGTAGTATTGTGGCTGCTGATTATGATACTGTGGGATGTGATCTTTCAATGACTTCCTATTCCGCTCAGATCATTCTAGTAGAAATGTATTTTGCTGTTCTCTGAGCTTGTCTTACTGTTCTATAAAACAATAACTATTGGCGCAATATTAATCTGAATAGTTAATGTATTAATTATTAGTGATATATGAGAAAACTTATTAGAGTTTTCTTTTTCATTCTCTTCAGAAACAGTAGTATTTACCAATATTCTCCTTGTTGTAGAAGCAATAATTTCCCTACATCATGCCCTGGTACATCTAAGCTGAGGTAATAATGGTCATGAGGAAATGTAGAGGAAGAATAATCGTCTGATGCTGGAACCATTCCTACTGTTTCAGCTTGCAGCCAAAAACCTGAAAACCAACTTTAAAAAACTTCCGAACAAAGAAAAAAAAGTTGGAGAAACTTCTATTTCTGTTGGAAAAATCAAAATTATTCATCATAGTTTTGTAATATAGAATATCACTGTAATACAGAAAAACCTAAACCGAATCCTTGGGTACTCTGATAGTTTAGGAGAGAATATTTACTGAAATTGCTGCTAGCTGATGTTGGCAATGCTAGCCTAAATAGCCCTAGTCTGACTCAGAATGTAAATTCTTACCTTTTCAAGAATATAACAAGGATTTATATTCTTTTAAGAGAGAGAAGAACACTTTTGAATTGGTATTTTGCTGATCAGTTTAATTTCACATATTAAATTCATCAGGTACTAGAAAATGTTTTGAAGGATGCTTTACTGTGTAATTGTATGCAATTGCAACAAACAAATAAATTAAGCCCCATAGGATTTACTGTGTACCTTCAAGGTTGTATACTGGTTTGTTAGAACTTCAGATTATTCTCTTTTAAATAATGTTCTAATAATTTTATACTATGCAGAGGTTGAGTTCTTCTAGCGGCAGCAGTCCGTGAATGTAATTTGCTTCTTTCCTTTAATGAAGTTTCGAAATGTAAATTTTCAGTTCTCTAGTTTTTTTGTGTACAGTGACCTCTCCATGGCCCAGAAAGGAGATTGATGCAAATTGGGGAGTTGGTTCCAGATAATGGAATTTACTTTGTTCCTGACCTCAGGGTAGATGGATAGGGAACAGAGCTGGGAATGGTCATCATAAGCCTGTTATCCGTCAATTAAAGTCAATGTCAATTATAAGACCATTAATTGAAAAATATGTGTTGCTTAGAGTAAAAATAACCCTTTATATTCCATGGCTCCTTATACAAACTAATTGCTGCAGATTCCAAAACTGACTTTTCAAAGGCTAGCTCCAGTTTTGAAACTCGACCACAATACTTGTAGAGATAGCAACTCCCAGTATCTCAGTTTGCTGTTTTAAAGCATCTTACATATTTGTTCACAACAAATTGTTGGATTATCATTGTTTACTGATAGTTGGATTATTATTATTACAAGATAACAATTCTGTACTTCTCCGAATTGCTTCAGCACCTTATAAACTATAAAATATTGATATTTATGTCCAACAATATCATTTCTGATTTTAGGTCATACTATCCCACAATATGGTTTTTATGTGGAAAAAAATAGATTGGACTTTGGAATACTAAATTTAATAACTAAATATTGCCAAACACATTTAACTCTCATTTAGCAAAAGTGTATCTTTACCAGAATTTTAATTCATGCAGATAGCTAAAATGAGACTTCTGTTAATTTGTAAGCAGTGCATTTAGCTTGTCATAATCATTGTTCTAAAATATTTTTTAGTTTTTTTAAATTCTTTCTAAAATGTTCTTGTTTTTTTAATATTTTCAATTATTGTAAGAAACAAGACCTTTGGTAAACAAAGGAAAAAAAATCCATTTTTTTCAAGTCTTCAAACATCTGTCAAAACTGTAAAGCAGAAAATCTGTCTATTTTTGCTTGTGTATCAATAAGTATCTTCCTTTCAGAAGTTTGGAATTAGATATAGGTTTTCTTTTTCTATCCTGTTGCATGCAATCTATTAGTCATAAGAAAATTCTTTTGCTCCTTTGGATTGAACTGGAAATGAAATAATTTTCACAAAACACAAAAGAATCTACTCATTTCTTGAACAAATCTAAAGTGCCATCTCACTCTAAAGTACCCTAGTAACCTTGTCATTTAATATCAAAATGCATTTAATTATAATTACATGATGTGATCTTTCTGTTTACGTTTTTTTTTCAAACAATTCCTATCCAGATTAACACCACCACATACTCACTGTTCAGAATTAAAATATTTTCTGATTCAGATTTTTTCACAACTTTCCTTCAGCTTCCATAAACTTCCATCTGTCAACAATATGCTAGAAATTGTGGAAGAAAGAAAAGATTTTTCCAATATATAAAAACCAAAGATGATATGAAGTAGTACAATAGAAAGGTCTGGATACAAAATTGTAATGAATTATGAGTTCTTGCTAACGCTAATGATGTTTTGGAGGGTGTATTTTAGGAATCATTTTTTGAAATCATCCTTTTCCCTAATTTTGGGCATATGGATACAATTGCTTGAATTTATATTTTAAATCGGGTCCCCAACCCCATCCATGGCATGCCAGCAACCAAGCCATGCAAACAAGCGAAGCCACATCTGTGGGATGCAAGCAGCATGCAAAACCACCCCCTCCTCTGGTCTGCGGAAAAATCTCCATGGAACTGGTCCCTGGTGTCCAAAAGGTTGGGGGCTGCTGTTTTAATCATAGAGCCTTAGAACTGGAAGTGGCTATATAAAGCCCTTGTTTTAGTAGATGTTCAGGACTTTCTAAAAAGAGCACATACATAACAACTGTATTAAAGAACTGGACTTGTGAAACCTGTAAGGGAAACAACAATTCTGCACACACACACCCAACACTGCAAATTGGCAACTTGGGTGGCACTATTCCATACAATGATATTGTACACTTAATTCTACCAAAGCAGGACATGGCAGATGTGACTCAGTGTGCATCAGTGATGTAGGTATATTATGAAGCCTTGGTTGTCTATTGACCATAAGGTAAGAAGTGAATTCCCCAATTTCTTTCTGGAGTAAAAGAAAAAGGGTGCAGATACTATCAGAACAGAAGCTAAGAAGCTAAGGCAATTTTTCCCATTTTTTCAGTACAGTAGTTTCAGCATGACTAGTTTTTTTCCTTGTTTATTTATAATGGTGGTACTATAATCTCTTAGTAGTACAAGGTAGGATTAAAGTATAGAACTCTAGCTGAAAATATTTATCCTCTTTCTCATCTGCTATAGATATAGTGATACCATGTGTAGTCCTATATAAAAGAATTGAAGGAGTTTTTTTTAGTATTTTTTAGTATTTTGAAATAATTGACATAACACAAGTACATTTTATATTATATTACAATATATTTATTGTATTGAATGTGATTTCTTTTTTGGAAAATACGGCAACTAGGAAGCTCTTACTTCTCTCTAAGTCTGCTGCCATTCTCGTTTTGTATTATAAAAGCTGCATTAAAACCCAAAACAAAGAAATAAATAATTTTGAGTTAAATCTCAGAGCTCAGGAGTCTGTGATGATCAGTACATGTGGAAAATTAAAAAAAATGTATTTCACGTAATAGCAAGTAGGAAAATTATTAAAACGAGAAAGTGGAACAATAGAAGATCAAAATATTATTTCAGTTCCCAATTTATAAGCTGCATTTTAATATAGAGGTAACTTTAATATCTGAGAATTATGAGTATTAATCTTGGCTGTTTGTGACTGGTCTCTATGTTAGAAAAAAAAATTATATTGTAGTATGGATCCAAGCCACTGCTAAACTAAATGTAGTGCCAAGGGGAAATAAGGAGCTGTGTTTGCTACCTGGTATGGGTAATGCAGTATACATAATTATAAAAACTGCATGACAGACATAGAATCAGAAATTTTCTTTGTCACAGAATGGGGAATGACTATATAAAACAATGTCGACTCCTATAGTTGAAGAATAAACTTTTTACAAAAGATGTCTCATGCATTTGCCAGGTATGGATAAGAATAAACCAAGTTTAAGCACCCATATTATGGGGTATGTTGTAGATCAGCAACTCCTTCTGGTGGCACTCACCATTTTATGATTTCACCCAATGGAAGACTACCAAATAAATAAATAGAAACAACTTTTTTTGTTTTTTAAAAAAAGTAATCAAAATGAGAGCACATATGAATAGATGGAAGTCATGCAAATGTGATCTGGTCCATTTCAAGACTTTTTTTTTAATTTGATGCATTTGAGCATCATTGATACTACTATGAATAGCACAATGCCTCTGTATTGCCAGCCTCCAGGTTATATGAATACCGTGTATATTCTGTACATATGTTTGTGTGTGTGTGTGTAAAAACATACATGAATATATAAATACCATATAGATAGACAGACAGACAGACAGATAGTAAGGTGTGTGTCTGTGTAGAGGGAGGAGAGAAAGAGATGGGGGGAGAGATGTGAGGAGGAAGTGGAAGCAAAATCATATTTCAGGACCAGCCATTCTATATGTCTATAAGTTGCAGGACCTCCCCAAGTGTCCTATTTTTTTCCTGGCTTTTGAAAAACCACATAGTTAAAAAAGCTGAAACGCAGTAACCAGTATATTCTATAAAGAAATTTGCCTGTAAATTTGAATTATCTTCTAGGCTAGAAGAGTTGTTCAGCATCACACAAAAGTCAATATGTAATTGAACTAACAAGATCAATAGGTGTTTCAATAGTATGCATCACTACCACCCATTCCATCACAAAAAGTACTGGCCATTTACCTAAGAAAGATAAAAGACTGCATCAACTCTGTAGGGACTATAGCTAGGTTAGCTATTGCATCTTTATTCTGACAATAGGAAACCTTACACATTGATTTTAATTTTACTTAGATGCTAAAGCCAATACTGTGTATATGTTGTTGTTTTTTAAAAAGCTAATTGCTCTTTAGATATATCTTGAAATAATTTTTAGAATATTGCTACCTTCTTTAATTCTTTCAAAAGAAAGCATTGTTTACCACTAGAGAAATTTTAAGGAGAAGCAGGATAGGCATATCAGCCCTATCAGGTAAACCAGACAGGAAACACAACTAGATGAGCTAAATCTACTTCATCTGGGAGGCTATATTAACAGAGGTATAAAGCAGGGATCCTCAAACTACGGTCTACGTGATGGATATGGCCCGCCAAAGCAATTAATCCAGCATGCGCGGGACCATGAGGCCACATCACCCCACCCACCCGCCAGTCCCCACCCTTTGGCTGAGCACAGGACTTACCTTTGCGAGCCCCATGAGCTAGAACTGGAAGGTAAGGCCAACGTTTTTTGCCAGCAGAGTGTTTCTGGGGCGTGGGGGAGGCCAAAAATGGGTGGGCAGAGGCTTTGGGAGACATCTGTGCGCCCTAGTTTTGGCCAGCAGAGTGCTTCTGGGTGTCAGGAGAGGCCAAAAACAGGTGGGCAGAGGCCCCGGGAGGCATCCCTGTGCCCTGTTTTTGACCAGCAGTGTTTCTGGGGGTGGGGGAGGCCAAGAATGAGCCGAGCAGAGGCCCCGAGAGGCATCCCTGCACCCTGATTTTGACCATCAGAGTGCTTCTGAGAATGGGGGAGGCCAAAAACAGGTGAGTGGAGGCATCCCTGCACCCTGTTTTTGGCTGGCAGAGTGCTTCTGGGGGGCGGGGGAGGCCAAAAATGGGCCGCACTTTTTGCCAGCCGAGGAAATAATTCGAAGATTTGCCAGGGACTTCAGTCCACCATCGCTCCACTGGGGGAGACAAAACTAAAGGGTTCTAACAGGAGACGTTGCGCCTGCCATGTAATTACGCATCACTTTGAAGAGTCACTCTTAGTGCCAGGTACTTGCATGCTTTCCATTCATCCTGGGCAAAGCAGAGCAGAAGCAGAGAGGGTTGGGGGGCCCAAGAGCATGCCACGCCACAGCGTGGCACTATCCCATACCGGCCAGAGTAGCCCAGAAGCAGCAGATCTCCCTGTCACAGGCTGGATGCGGGGTCTGAGGTGGGGGGAGGGCAAGCGGGCAGCCCTCAGTGGAGACCGCCACCCTGGCACTAAGCACAACTCTTGGAAGTGATGCTTAATTATGCAGCAGGCACAGCCACTCCCGTCGGGACCCTTCGGCTCCCCCCCCCCGGCAGAGCGGTGGTGGCAAATCTTTGAGCTCTTTCCTCGGCTGGCAAAAGATGCAGCCCTTCACTCGCGAGGAGAGCTTGGCGGCCTGTGGAGAAGCAGGGCTGATGAGACACAAGAGCTAGGGAGCGGGTTCCGCAACAGCCGCCCTGCCTCCTTCCCCCACCACCGCCGCTTGGCTTCCCGTCCTTCTCCCTCTTGGTAGTTCCAGGGTCGTGGCTGGTGAGGCTGCCTGTCCCTGAAGGAGGACAGCTCTCTCTGCCCCTGGAGAGGGAGGCAGGAAGGGGGAAGAAGGCGGCGGGGCTGCTGTTGCGGCGGCTGCTCCCTAGCTCATTCACGTCTTGGCCTTTGAGCCGCTGCCTTGGGGCTTCCTTACCAGATCTGCTCTGAGCAATGCCTGCCCGGTCCAATCCTGCCTGCCAGATGTGCGGAGCCCTTGCTCGAGCCTGTTGCGTGCATTCGACACGTGCAGAGGAATCTCCGGGACAGTCAGCGAGATTCCAAGAGCTGATTGAGACCACCGCGATGCAAATGGAATGGAATGGAAATAGGAGAGAATGGGATGGGATGGGATGGGATGGAATAGCAATAGGAATGGAATGGGATGGGATGGGATGGGAATGGGAATGGGAATGGAATTCAACAAGGTATCCCAGGACACTGCCAGGATTGAAGGGGATCCTGCAGAAGATGCCCCAGGAGAGAGAGAGAGAGAGATGTGGAAACAGATATGGAAAGAGAGAGATATGGAAAGAGAGAGAGAGAGAGACTTGTTGATTGTATGCTCCTTGGGGCTGAGAGAATTGCTGCAAAACTGAGTATCTTGAAGTGGAGTACTAAACAACTTAAAAAATGATCTAGTAAAAAAAAAAGTCAACCAAAAGAGCAACATGCAAACAAAAAAAAATAAAACACCCCGAGGATCAAAACAAATGAAAGTTTAATTTGTGTATATTGTTTAATGGACTGCTAAATTGGCAAAATTGGCCATGCCCACCCAGTCACATGACCACTTAGCCATGCTCACCCAGTCACATGATCATCTAGCCCCACCCACTCACCCAGTCCTGCCCCCAACAGTCTGAGGGACCGTGAACTGGCTCCCTGTTTAAAAAGTTTGAGGACCCATGATATAAACAATCTGAGAATTCTCCTTCCCTTGTTTAACTTAGTTTATGTACAGCTAAAATGCTCAAGCCATTACAAGGTAAAATAAACGTATGGATGTGAACAGTTTAAAAAAGAGAATAATTAATAGATTATATGACAATGCCATTCAAATAGAATCCCAAATGAACACTTCCAATATTAGATTTAAGTCTTCCTTATAACAATTACTATCAAACTGAACATTGCTGGTTACTTCAACAAGAGAACCACTGCCAATCCTTTTCCAAGTTAGCAGAAGTATGAAAACTATGTCAAAATGGATTTACAAATGAAACCATTTGATGTTTTGCTAATTAAAAGGGACATACAAATAATAAATTAGAAAGATGACTTGAATAGCCTGCTTACTTTGGATTTACAAAAGCAATGTGTGGAACCAAGGAAATATTCTCTGAAAAGAGACAAAGAGGAACTGATCAAGCTGTTCCAGGAAGGAGACAAAGAAGAAATCAACTTGTGGGACACTATTTGACGGGACTAAATATTAAGCCTTTTAAAAATGTAAAGAAGTGAATCTATTTGATAAGAGTTAAATATATATATGTTGTGTTTTCTGATACTTGTTAATGGGATTTCTTTTTGACCAGGATTGTATGATACGGCTTTAAATGTTTGTTTATAAGTAGGGAGAGATTTGTTCTGTTTTGTCTCTTAGAGAAAATAATGAGTTTGGATTATAAAATTGAATTTTTTTGATTAAGATTAAAATATGTACGTTCATATTTCTGGTAGCTCTTAATAGATCTTTGCTGATCAGGATTGAATGATGTGGGATATTTTTTTTATAATTTGACTATTGATAAGGGATGAGATACAAGATTTTTTTTAATTCAAGTACTGTGCTAGCAAGTGTGCTAAGTTGGCCAAATTGTATATACTTGTCTGGAGGAAGGGGAGAGTGGACCTGCCCAAGAACACTGGAATATTCTAGGCACACACCAGCAGCATATTAACATAACTGCCAACGAATTAAAAAGAACCATCTTCTCAGGCGATCCCAAGGCCCCTTTGCAGGTAAATCACCTAACTACTATCTCACAGACGATAAGCTTATTATTTATGTCTCTTGTTATCTTATAATGATCAGTCTACTACAAAGGAAGCAGAAACATCCACATTAACCGTCTCGTCCGAAATATATGTTGGATCAAAAATCTTTTGGGACAAACATGTAAATAGCCTGATGAAATGTGAAACATGATGATTTGAATAAAGGTCCTTGTACATTTCTGTACAAAGAGTCACCCAATAATGGAAACCAATATTCCTGTAACAGGAAAACGAAACTAGGACAGAATAGAAAGGTCGTCCTTTAGAATTCAGTTTATGTTTTGCATAATTTGCTGAATCTTTGGGAAGACTTCCAGAAGAAGAGGCGGGGGGGGGGGGATATCCTTGTTGAATATTTCAGGGTGAATTTCCTGGTAAGAACATCTGCACAGAGATGTATTTTAAAGAAAAAGAAACACAAAATCTTGATTTAAGTCCTGTATGTGACCTTAATATATTCTTTCTATATACATAGTGTTGTCCTTTTGGTTTCCTATTACCCTTCAGGCTCTGGATAAATAGATCCCTTTACATGTAAACTGAGCACATTCTGAGAAAAAAAGTGCAGTGAAAGCCTGATTAATAATAGTTACATGCAGTGCAATAACTTCCCATCCTAGGATCTGAGAGAAATATGGAACTGTGAATTAATTTAGTATTACCATGTCCCATGAGAAGATGTCAGATATTATCCACATTAATAACTTTCTGTAATTGTTATGGAACATGGGACTCTTTCTGAATTTTATACAAGCGGATAGATAAATCAGATGCATTCATTTCTCTGTTGAAAACCATAGCTCATCAGAAAGTACATATACAGACCAGCATTTTCCAATTTGGCAACTTTAAGATGTATGGAATAGTCAACATGCCACCTAGAGAATTGTGAGAGTTGAAATCTACACATCTTAATTGTCAAGCTTGAAAAACAGTGGTATAGACCATTCCAGGCTTTCAGCGTAAATACTATAATCTGATAATGTATATCAGCCCATCTTCTATTATTATAATTTAAACATGAAGATTTACTCATAATTCACTATCAATTTGTAATATGATAATGACTTAGCAGCTAGCTGACAAATAAATGTATTTGTTTTACATCTTTCTCTTTTTTCAAAGATGTCTTACAATTGATGGCACAGCGCATAGTGTAACAGACAATGTACATACAATTACATTCTGATCACAGACAATCATAGATTTTCCATCAGGATTGACCAGAGTTATTATTTGAAGGTGAAATTGCATGAGTTTATATTATCCTGAAGGGTTTCATATCAGTCTCAGTAATAAGTTGGAAAAATCTGGGAATGCTTTAAAAATTTATGCCACTTAGGTTTTATTTGTAGCCTTCATATCTAATAGAACGTCAATCATTTACACACACACATACACACACACACACACACACACATCTCCTTTCTTGAAACTGGCAGCCTCACTATCACTTATCTCCAAGAGATCTAAAGGAAGGTATTGCTAATAAGCCTTTAAAATTTCTACAAGCCAGCAGACTGAGGCTACTCCATCAGGCATTTATATGTAGATATTTCTGGGAAAGATGGCAGACTAAGACAGCTTTACAAAAAAGCAGAGCTCATGTTTCAGACTTTTATAAGGAGCAGATCAGCTTCTGTGATCCTCTCTGGATAAAAGAGAGAGATGCAAAATCACCAAGATGTATCTTCTTACAGTTGCTTCTCAAGAAGAATTTGCCATGAAATGTAACGAGAGAATTGTATAAGGCTTTAAAAATTAAAAAGGCAATAAAAAGGACAATCCTAGAGAGCAATTGGAATAATATCTTTTTTAAAGACATGCAAGAGACTGCTTAAAATATGAAGGCATTTATTTGTAGATTGCTATCTGACATTCTTTCCAGGTTAACAAAGAAGTTACCAAATTGCCATTTGTGTGGATGCCAAATACTGACTTGTGCATGGAGGACAACCTTCAGTGGTTATATCAAAACCTGGATAGCCTCTACTTTTATTTTTTGGAAAGGACATACAGTTTTGCTTCTGAAAATGTATTTTGTTCAAGGTTCAAATTATTTTGTAGAAAACAAAGCTAATCACTGCTTTTCGTGTGGTCCAAAGCATACCTTCTTTTTAGATCCAAAATCTTGCACAGTCATAGTATCTAATTGGGCTTTAGAAGTGGTTGTAAATGTCAGTTTTATATCACAGTGGATGTGTTTGCTTCATACAATTTCATTAATAATTGAGACTATTTTGTCCTCTATTTGTGACCCTTCTATATTTCATTACTACATTGTCCACTATTTTTCTTACAAGAAAAGTTTCATTACGGAAAAAAAAATAGAAATAGCACTGAGACTTATACACTGCTTCACAGTGCTTTACAGCCCTCTCTAAGTGGTTTATAGAGTCAGCATATTGCCCTCAATAATCTTGGTCCTCATTTTATTAACCTCAGAAGTATGGAAGGCTGAGTCAACCTTGAGCCACTGAGTCTCGAACTTCCAAACTGCAGGTAGCTGGCAGTCAGCAGAAGTAGCCTGCAGTACTGCATTCTAACCATTGCGCCACCACAGCTCTGTATGTTTTGAGATAAACCATCATGAAAGGTAAAATTAATCTTTTTTGGGAGGGCAAAATTTAAATGTGCAGCACTAGAGGAAGATTTCATTATCTCTGGTTCACTATTATTTAGTATAGCTGCAGTTTATAGACAGTAGGTTTTAGTGTAGACCAAGGCAAATCCAAAAATGCTAGAATTTCCGTGAAGCCTGGAACTCAGACAATTCAGCCATCAAGAGGCACATAGACAGCAAATGTTTATTACAGTCAAAGACTAGTACAATTAAAAATACTCAAGGGGTATCTAGTTAAACATTCTAGAATTAAAAAATAATAAATAAAATATATGTTAAAATCACAATTTGCCATCCCATCTGTCAGTTGCATGTAAGCAAGAACAAGCTATAATATAATATTAGTTCTTAAATTGTGAAGGCGTGTAGTCATTAAATGCTAAAATGCAACCAGGTGATACACATAAACAACATCTACATAATCAAAAGAGACGATCAAAAAGCCAAAAGGGAAACAAAAAGCCCCAAATACTTCCTCACTAGCAATCAACAGCCAGATGATCAGAAAATACTAAGATTAACATTAGACAACAATCAAGATGCAGACAATAACTCAATCAATGAACTACCAACTCAGACAACTCAAGGTAACAGTAAAATAAAACAGGCAAACAAGGAATCACCAAGACCAACCCTACCACCACTGACAGGGCAAGCCACTAATATATAAAATGAGAGCAAACCCCACTCCCTACTAGCGCTGATGGTGTTCCCTAGTTTGGTAATGAAATGTCTGCAAGAAAACAACCAGGCTCAGAGAGCACCAAAGTATACTGTATGCATAGATGTTTTTGCAGTCACTGGTTTTGGCCACCTTTTCTGTTACTTTATGTATATGGGTTTTAGAAGATATATAAAGCTCTTTTAAAAAGTTAGGCTGCTTATGTAATATTCCTATATTGTAGTTCTCCTTCTGCTTAATTGGTCACAGACTATCTCACTAGTGTCTATGAACTTAGCAGAGGGCTTATTGATCATACAACTAGATGCCCAGTGCTACCCATAGACACATTTGTGTTTTACTCTGATGACTGGTAATTTGAATGGAATATAGATAGTCCTCTCACAACTTATAGCTGCTTGCTTAGTGACTGTTTGAAGTTATAACACTTTGAAAAAGGGACTGATGACTCAGATTTGAAGTTTGCTTGTCACTGTGGTCATGTATTTTGGGCATTCGGCAACCTGCCCACATTTACAGCTGTTTTCAGCATCCCATGGTCATATAACTCTGATTTACATTTTATTTATTTTTTTACAGAAAACAGGGTTTACTTCCATTTTCAGGCAAAAAAATGCCCCATAGTGAACAATTGATTCACTTAGCATACCAACACAAACTGGTAACTTTCAACTTTCAGGAATTTTCAACTGGAAGAGAATAGTTTTTCTTGGCTTTCTTTTTGCCTTAGACTTTTTCGGGGGAAAAATGTTTCTCTTCTGTGGGTGAGCTCATACCTGCTCTGCTTTTCTGTATTTTTTTTTCTCATTAATAGCTTAGTGACTAGGCTTGAGAGCATAAACATTATTTTGAAAGAATTTATTTTCTCTGAATTAATTCAGCCTGACATGGAATATGAGAACATGTAACGTCTAGTCAGATTTGATTCGATTTTGTGAGCAATGGAGTTACAGAAAAATGTAAGTTTGTAAATTAGAAATTTACAATAAATTTGTAAATTAGAAATTAGGGATAAACTGAAAAACATAAGTTTTTAAATGTATAGATTGGAAATTGAATGGATTCATATACATATGCTGAGTTAGATGGAAAAGGTCAAAAAAGAAATAACCATTTTCTTTTTTAGGTTCTCTGAATATAATTGTCTAGATTTTTCTTCGTTCCATTATTAGATTTCATAATATTTTCTTAATTTAAGAGAGCCAACATATTCTATAGACTCTTATTTCAAAATTCATACATCTTCTTTTTCTCTAACAATATATATGTCTTCATTGTGGAGAAGCATTTTAATTATGAAAGAAAGACTATAAGTAGCCAGCTATCTTTGGAGGGATTTGAAAATAATTGCCAAGGGAGAATTTTAGTTTCCTCCTACCTGTGTTCCAGATGATTAGATTTGAAGGCCAAATGCTATCCCTTTCCTAGTTTCTCCAAATCTGTTTGGAGATTCAAATTACAGGTTACCTGACACATTTTTACAGTATTAGCATATTCCAAAGATTAGCACTGTTTAGCAATTAAGCAAAATGAAAAAGAAAAGAACTTGCTTAGCAATGATTATTCTAAAAAAAAAGATCTTATTGGAAATTCTGCTTGGAACTTGGGGTTATCATGTTTGTGATGATGCCAGGGTACCTTTCTGATTCTAATTTTAAGGTAAAATGAAGCAACTACTCTTCTACTACTATCCATCAACTTCCTGTATTAGAATAAAGTCCACTACCTAAGGAATAGATTAGTGTAACTCACAATTAACCCACATGTACAGGAAAAATGAGGAGATTCAGGGATTTCTTTTTTTGCCATCTAATACCCATCTGTGATTCCACTGCATACATTTTGAATTTTGATAACCCTAACGTTAGGGTTTTTTATAGCAGCAAAATAATTTACCAATGTAAACAATACATTTTAAAATTGATATTTATAGTAGGTAAGTGAAAGTAATTAATTTTAGCAATGTTTAGCCATTTTGTTTACTTTTGTTAAAGCCTAGCATTACAGAGAAAATACTACAATTTAATTTACTTACAAAGTAATGTTCAAAATATATTTAAGAAAATCATATGAAAAGTATTGGGGAGAGTTCGTTCATTTTATCCAAGTTGGAAGATTATTCATATATGCTCATTGCCAAGAAGGAAGGTACAAAAGCCTGCACTGAATGCTAATCCTAATTCTCCATGAAAGTAAAATTTGGTGTAAAATGTTACAAAAAACAATAGAAATATATACAGATGAATGACAAATGAATAGGTAGATTTCAGAAAAGCCAATTAAACTTGTGATTATACATAAGATGGATAATGAATAGAGCAAAAATAATGGTTCATGTTTTCTTCATTGACTAAAGCAAGACTTGATTCTGTAACTCATGCTTTATATGTGAAGCATCTAAATATGAAGGGTGTAACAGGACATTTGATTATTTTTCCAAGGAATCTTTACAAAGAACAAGAAGCTATTATAAGAACTAAATTTAGAAAAACAAAAGTTGTTTAGAATAGAGAAAGGGGTCAGATAAGGATGCCTATGGTCCAAATATCTGTTTAAATTATTCAGCAAATACATAAATGACAGGACTATAAGGTATGAGAACAGCAATCAAAATTGGAGGTCAAAACACTAAACAGTTTTGAGAGATGCAGACAACACATTTTTTTCTGAAAACAGAAACAAAGCAAAAACAAAATAAAAAAAACTAATAGAGTCTGTTATGAAATGAAAATAGAAGGTGGGTTAATGGTGAGTATTAATAAGGCAACAGTAATGTCAACCCAGTAGGGTTACATCTGATTGCAAAGAAGTGAAAACAGTAGACAACTTAGGAATGTTAAGACAAAAGTAAACGAGTTCATGAAAAGATAAGGACATTTCCAAGACACAAATATCAGATTAGTAAAAGCCATGATGTTTCTACAGATAACATGCAACTATGAAAGCTAGAAATGAAAAAGAAAAAGAAGGTAAGTCACTTTTGAATATTTATTTGGACATATTTACTAAAAGTATAATGGATTGTAAAAAACAACAAAAAACCTTGCCACTGTAATCTTAGACAGTAAGACTGCAATTATATAAAAGGAGTTTAATGAGTTGATGACAGTAACTTTATCCAAGCCATCCTAATGGGCTCAATCTACCCTAAAGAAATGAGTAGAGTGGGTGAAGTATAGTAATTCTTTAGGGAGGCATCTAAGCAAGCAGGAAGGGATGGGGCAGTGACAAGGAAATCATCAGCATATTGGGCTAGCATAAAACTACAGGCAGTCCTCGATTTACAACAGTTCGTTTAGTGGCCGTTCAAAGTTACAATAGCATTGGAGAAGTGACTTAGGACCATTTTTCGCATATATGACCGTTGCAGCATCCCCATGGGCATGTGATTTATACTCGGATGCTTGACAAATGATTCACATTTATGATGGTTGCAGTGTCCTGCGCTCATGTGATCACCTTTTGAGACCTTCTGACAAGCAAAGTCAGTTGGGGAAGCCAGATTCTCTTAACAACCGTGTTACTAATTTAACACCTGCAGTGATTCACTTAACAAATGCTGCAATAAAAGTCGTAAAATGGGGCCAAACTCACTTAACAAATTTCTCATTTAGCAACATAAATTCTGGGCTTAATTATGGTCGTAAGTCGAGGACTATCTGTATATGCAGGCTTTGCAAGATAGATTGCAAAGCTTGGCCAAATTGGATGGGAGAAATCACAAAAGCCCTTGGAGAAGCAGTGTCCATGTGTACTGGGGAAAATTTTGGTAGCATTTTAAAGTGTGATAATTTACATAAGAGTTTTAAAATATTTCCTGCTTCAAAATGTCTGGAAATTATGCCAATCTTTTTGAGAGGTAGGTTGAAAATAACTTTCAGATTGGGGTTACAGGTTGTCTACTGATTCTTGAAATATAACTGATCTGTTTTTTAAAAAAACCTGAGCTTACATAATTTAATCAGTCAAAATATTTATTCTAACAATAAGCATACAGTCCTACACGTATCTGTTCATATGTGTAATCTTTAAAGATTAGGGACCGACTTTCGAAAGATAGAATTTTCTTTTAAATGAAATGTTTTGATTCTTCAAGAGATTCATGGTTTTTTTGAAAGTTTTGTGTTTTTTCATTTTAAAGGTACACATAGTCCTTGAGCTGAGGAAAAGACAATCTCTGAATCTCAGGATGGTCTTCTGTTCGTAGGTCAGATGATAAATATATAGCAATACTACGAGCAAACAGGCTGAGAAAGTAGACATGTTTCTTTTGGGTTCATGATATCTATAAAATGCCTGGCCCATGGGAGCATTGCCCCAAGAGGTTTCTTAAGAGCTGTCTTAAAATTAAAAATGAATAATGATGTTTATGACCATTATAATCTGTTCTCATGGAGTGTTAATAGATTATCAAGAGCATCTGAAAAATGCAAATTACTTTTGGCAGGATGGGGAATTCCACAGGGCAACTGCAAGTTGTAAGAAGCCTTTTTATCAATCGTAAAGGTGGCAGAGGGGAGAGATGGTGAGGATAATCAAATACTAGTAACTTTAAATTAAAACATTAAGAAAAATGGCATTTGAGGTTAATGTGTGTATTCATGTATAAGTAGGGCTAACACATTCAATGTACAGGCTAGACTCTTAAATTAGAAGAAACACTATTCTTTCTGTTTCTAGCACTTCAGATCATTCCTACCAGAGGCATTCAAGGATTTTTGAGCTAAGGTTGATCTGAAATAAGGCCATACATGTAGTCTAAGTGGTTAAATTTACTCACTTCTCACTTAGAAAGTTGCTGTAGTGTTGATTGAATAAATTTAAGGGACTTTTTCTTAACTTATTTGTAGGATAGGGATAATGCTACTTTACCTTAAATGGATTATTGTGAGATTTGCAGAGCATATATTTTAAGCAGTCAGAAAAAATATTGTATTATCAAAATAGTACTCTTATTGCTCTCCTGTAGTAATTATAAATTTTAATAGATACGTTACAAATATATAATGGTGACTACTGCAGCATTCTAGCTATTTATATTGGGAAGTATAATGTTAATCCTTCTTTCTTTCTGGTACCACATTACTTTTTTGTTTCCCTTTTTCTCAGCTCAAGTACTTTTTGGAAACACACACACACACACACACATTTTCCAATATTTTAACAGAGTTGGAAGGAAGTTTTATATCAGAAAACATTTAAACATCTTCACAAAATATAACTTATAACTTGCTTTTTTGTATTAAATGGCTACAGCACTAGTTTTGTCTTCCATGAACTGAAGAGTGAGGGAGATTTTAGACTACAGGCAGTGCTTGACCTAAAACTGTAATGGAGCCTACCCATTATGGCCATAAGTCACAATGGTTGTAAAGCAGATCTTCATGTGACTGACCCGATTTTACAAACTTCATTAAGCAAATCAACATGGTCATATAGTGAATCCACAGTCTTTAAACAAACATCATGATCTTTAAGTGAATCCATTATTTGCTACGAGGTGTTTTTGGTGAAAACTGGACATAACCCCCCCTATTTTCTGCAAAAACAATATAAATTGTAGTCACGTAAATGGAATGCTGCAAATGCAGGCTGGTTGCCAAGCACCCAAAATACAGTTACATGACCACTGGTGGACCCCAACCTTTGCAACTTTGGAACCTGGTTGTAAGTACATTTGCAGCGTCTCTCATTATTATGAACATCCGTTAAGGGACTGGTCATAAGTTGAGGACTACCTGTATTTTTCCTATTTCCCCCTGCTTTTGAATGTGGATGTGGGAATCATACAGAAAAGAAAGGAAATTTGTCCCCTCTTTTATTCATGAATACTTTCATAAGAACAAAGATTGTTCCATAATTATGCTCAGTAATCAGTTGCAGTCTATACTGTTTAATAGTAAAAGACATAGCATGAATAAAGAAGTATGACTAAAATTCACAGGGATGGAAAGAAACACAAATTCCCAACAAGTGAACAGTAGATTGTAAAATTAATGGAGTTGACAGAAATGGTAAAACTGACAACTTTGATGAAAGACAAATGCCTAACTAGCTTTGTTTCTACTTGGAAACTACCTTTGAACTTTTTGCTTGAGAAAGATAACAAGGAAGTTTTTATTTTAGGTTTAATGATTAGATCTGTTTTAATTACAGAAATATTGTGCATTTTTCTATCTAAGTTTAAATGGAGAAATAGGTTATTTTGTTATATAATTCTAATGCTGTTTTGATAGTTTAATCTACATTTTTATATGAAGTTTTTGTATTTTTTTGTTTTAATTTAGAATTAGAGGTTGTTCTATTATATTGTATGTTTATATCTACTAAAAAGCTGGAAATATTTTTTTTAAATGTTCTTGTCACATTTTTTTTCTTTTTTGTTACTTTGTATTTTATTTCTCTTTGAAACTTAATAAAGTTTATTAAATAAAAAATACGACAAAATATGATGAGGTGTTTATAAATAGTTGGCAACCACATGACTTAAGACTAGATTTTCATGAATCTGTTGAGATACAGGTAGTCCTCAACTTATGACCACAATGAAGTCCAAAATTTGGGTTGTTAAGCAAGACATTTGTAAGTGAATTTTATCTCATTTTACGACCTTTCTTGCCACAGATGTTAAATTAATCTGGCTTCCCCATTGACTTTGCTTGTCAGAAGGATGCAAAAAGTGATCACATCACCTTGGGACACTGCAACCATCATATATACTGTATGAGTTGCCAAGTATCTGAATTTTGATCACATGACCATGATGGGGATGCGGCAACGGTCATAAGTGAAAAACGGCCATAACTCACTTTTTTCAGGGCCGTTGTAACTTTGAGCAGTCATTAAATGAACTGTTGTAAGTTGAGGACTACCTGTACTAATAGGAATAAAATGCTTCAGTAAATGATGCAGGCTGCTGTTATTAATGCTATTGTTTACTGCAGTTCTCTTTTGAACAGCATACCGTGTGTTTTCATTGAGATTTACAAGAATTTAATGAGTATTCAGAGAGTCATATCTTCAGAGTTTTTTCGTGAATATGGTGTGATCTGAATATATGCATAATATTGTCAGATGTTCAAAACCCTAAGACAACCTAAACAACATCCAGAGTATTATATTTATACTTAACTGGATTGAATGATAAATTAACATTCAGAACCTTAAAATACTTTTAAATAAAACAATTCATTTCTCTTTAATTCATCCATATCTCCTTTTTGTTGTCTTAATGTATTAACCCATCTGCGTTCTTTCTGGCATTTCTCTGTCCCCAAATAACAGAATTGTACGCTTGGGCAATTTCAGCTCAGGTTTCCCTTTCCCTGTTGAATCTGTCCTTTGAAATATTAACTAAGTCTGTGTAGAATACTTTAGCTGATCCTCCTGTTTCTCATTTTTAATAGACTTCTTTGAAAACATTAAATTTTTATTCCAGTTATCCATTGTAAAGAGGAACACTGTACAACACAACAAAATCATCACAATATATTGCTAAATGTCTCGGATAAGATATCCTTAAGAAGATGTGATACAGGAACAGTCAGGCTTTGTGAAGACATAACATTTTCCACATTATCTGCTTTGTGTTTTTTGTCTTCACATTGCAGGTAGCTGTGACTGTAAATTCAGATAGTTGGGATTTTCCATTTTGGGCTGTATTAAACATTTATTGTTATTTTAAAAACGGTTAACATTATCTAATTTATCTGATGGTAGGAATGGCATCTTTTTAATGTGAACCTATTTCATCAAAATAAGACTTGTCACAACCAGCGTTTCTGACTAATTCTTGTTCACAATTTAAAGTATTATGAAATGAAATAAACTGATCCTTGTAACCTAACATAAAGATGTACAGAGAAATTCTACTGGTGTAATATAGACTTTTTCATTTTCCATCGGAATGTGTAAATTGTTCGAGAGTTAGGTTTAGATCATGCTTTATCATATAAATGAAATACTCCTCCCCTCCACTTTTTTTTATATAATGGAGTAGTCAAAGGGCACTTCAGATCTCACCGGGGAAAATGGTGTTAAATGACATCATTGAAAGTAGAAAGTAATTTTCTCAGTGGAGTTTGGGTTGCCAATCAACTTATCATTTTAGTGTTTCCCCACACAAAGGCATAGCAGCCAGCCACACATAATTTTGCAGTTCTAAAAATGGTAGTAGGTGAAATAGTTACAGCAAAGAGTCTTGTGGCAGCTTAAAGACAGATATTACTACATAAGTTTTTTTATGATCAGTAAAGATTCTCAGCCATTACTCAGGATGTATACACCTTTCCCTAAAGACTTGAAAATATCATTGGGCTTAGTCACTTTCCTGGAGCCTTACTATCCCACTTGAGCAAAAAAACATTTGAATATTTTTGTATGAACAGGAGTTGGTGTGAAGCTATTATAGATAAATAAATAGATGCCCCGGGTTCATAATGTTAAGTTGGTACACAAAAACCCCATTATGAGTTATTGAGATCTGTATTGCTAACCTCTATTTATATGGATGTAAATGAATGATGCTCAATATCATATCTGAATAGATTTATCCACAAAAAAGTTGCTACTAATAGGAGCCACTGATGACTCTCCTCTGTATAAATTAATATAGAGTTTCTTTTTCTTTTTTTAAGTTAGCCAAGTCTGTGGCAAAGAGAGAAAATCTATATAATTTTAATTACATAATTAATTACCTTCTGAGATAAAAATTCATTGAAGGGGTCTGGAAGGCTCAGCAGGGCTGTGATTTCTTTATTTTTTGTGGAATCAGGTTTCATTAATTTTAATGGATTCTTCTTATTGGTATTTCCCCTCATTTGCTACAGGGTTGTAGCTGTTGTTGTGGAGGATGTTTTGTACAACTAAAACCTGAGGAGGTCATTCATGGCCGTGTCCATATAGAGCCAGTCTGCTTACTGATGCTACTAAAGTGGTTCTGGTTTTATGTGCCCATTTGTCCTCCCTTTCCAGAGACATACAGACCTAGATCGTACTAGGCAGAAATAAGCAAAAGAAGAAATGAATGAAATAATTATTTTTAATATATTCGAAGCTCCCTATGTTTTCTATGTTTTTCTTTTTCTGCCTTCTATGACTTTTTCGTGTTGTTTTTTCTATTAGTATAGAAAAGTGATGAACATTTTGACCTGCTATCTGTGGTGGGTCTTTGTTCAGGGAAATATATTTAATCGGGAGCCTTTGTTTACATGATGGAGCAAGAAGCTTACAGGGGAGACCTGTCACAGAGCATTTGGGATTTGGTTA
This sequence comes from Oxyrhabdium leporinum, assembly GCA_032468155.1. Taxonomy (NCBI): domain Eukaryota; kingdom Metazoa; phylum Chordata; class Lepidosauria; order Squamata; family Cyclocoridae; genus Oxyrhabdium; species Oxyrhabdium leporinum. The sequence continues at coordinate 90,059 of JANHFL010001091.1, forward strand.
ATCTTCTTAGAAATACATTAATCTGGCGGATCAGATGCTGTCAACAATACTATCTGCCCTTACTATGCTTCCCTGTCATTCCTACCTTCTGTTCCTACCCTTTGCCCTTTGTGTTCTCTTTTCCCAACTATGAAAATCAGTGGGTAATGAGAAACAAGAGGATTAAAGGCAAATTAACAAGTGAAATATTAAGCCTGGATCTAAAATGAAATTTAGCATGTATTTAGGATGTTTATATTTAAAGTTCTGAAGAATCTCAGGCAAAGTGTATAGAAAACTAGATCCTCATCATCGCTGTAATACTGTAATACTACAGATGTATTATAGTATAAACTGCAGTTGTAGGTTGCCCCTTTGGTAACAGCATCAAGACCCAGGTCTTGTTTTCTGCTGGTTCTATTTAATGCAGCTGCAAAGCAATCACAGGTTATATACACTTAGAGATCCACTCAGGCCTGTTGGTCTCTTTAATAAAATAAAATTTATTTTGGCGTAGGACTTGTCATTTGGCTTTGTGCCTAGCTATCCGCCTGGTATTTTTATATCCATGTTTTTGGCTCATCTTTGTGTCATTTCTTCTCTGCTCTATTTCATGCGTGCATATTTATGTTCCATATTTTGACTGCTCACATAATTTTTGTTTTGTTGTCCTTTGTTGTGTTTGACCTGTGACTCATGCCAGCTGATAATGGCTATTTTAAGATGTCTACTTTGAAGCCTATTATTTTACTATTGTAACAGTTTTTGCGTTACCGTGGTGAAATATTTTTAAATCTTCCAAGGTTCTGGGATAAGCTCATGATATTATTCTGTAGGATATAAAACTCAAATTCACACATTGGGCAGATTTTTATCTTTTCTAGTCTGGGGACTTGCACCAGATTGGCCTATAGTCTTCTGACTTTAGTTAACCATAATAAGAAAAACATTTTTATTATCCTCTGTATAGTATAAGAGCTTAGCATATATTATACTGTTAAACAGTAGAGGTTTAATAAAAGTGATTTGTATTGTTTGTATGCTTTATTAGATAACCAGCATGCTTTATCATTGATAACCAGCAAAAATATATACTACTCAAACCTACATTCTGAAGTTGGAATGTCTGGTCAAAGACAATAACTTACAGCAGTTAATAGGAGATGTTGCTTAAATTAGTTTCCTATGCAGTCTTTCAGCCCTATTGAAAACTGTTCTCAGTATGCACATATAGGATTGCATTATCAATCTGGCAAATAAAACTTATCCTCTTTATTAGTCACTTTTATGTGGCAATGAAACAAGCATTTAAGAGAAGAGTATAAGCAAAGAGTTATAATGTACATATAATTCATAGTATAATAAATCAGGTTGATATTCCTTATTTACCTTTCATGGATTGGAATAAATATACCTCAGGCTTATTTTCATTAGATAAGAATTATTTATTATTTATTTAATAGATTTTTATTCTACCTTTATTACTTTATAAATAACTCAAAGCAGCAAACATACACAATACTCCTTCCTTCTACTATTTTCCCAATAACAATCCTAAGAGGTGGGTTGGGCTAAGAGTGACTGACCCAAATAAGATTGGCCCAATAATAATGCCAGAACACTTCACAAGCATGTTATAAGTAAGGATGGGTGAATGTTTTGTTTATATCTGTATTAGATTTAGCTAAAACACTGATAGGCAATTTTAGAGCCAGGCCAAGCCAAGCTTGCAGAAGTTGTATAGGTACACAAGTAGATGGGAAGGAAGTAGAAAGCTAGCTTCCTACTATAACATTCATGTTAGAAGCACCGAAGTGCTTCTGGGTTGAAATGATTGAACAGTGACATCACTGTTGCCTGGTGGGCTTCTTTCATGTCCCCGATAAGTTGCTTACCAAAATGGTACCCATCTATCTTCTCAAGGTCACCTACTTTCGAACTGCTGGATTGGCAGGTGCTTGAGCCTGTGATGGGAAGTCACCCTGTCCCACAGCATCACCCAGGTCTTGAACAAGAGCTTGTCAATTGTTACTTCAGTGTCCTAACCTCATGAGCCACTGAGCTCCTTGGCTAGCTTCCTGCTCCTCCCATATACTTGTATTCCTTGGTCAGTCTTGGCAAGTATGGACAAATTCTTGATTTCTCTTTTTCTCTAAATGAGAGGGGCAGATGTCACTATCTTTATGTTACCATTGGCAAGAAGAATACAGTATTATCCCATTTTCCTAAAACAAAACAAGGAGGGAAAGTAGTAATACAACATTTGTAGAGGTAACTGTTTTGCCATTCAATTATTTTATACAGTTTTTAAAAATCTATAAACATTAATACTTAATAATGCTGAAAAAATGGAATGAAGAAAACTTGCTTAAAAAAACAACTGAAGTGATGAGAAACATCATCCTACCCCTCCTCCTCCCCACCATACAGCAAGAAACCCTTATTTATTTTACTAGTATTATTAATCATTATGAAATTTTGTATGTACTAGTATGCCATAAATGGCTAGTTTTTTTTCCTTGGTTTCACTGCAGAAAGCTACAGGTATCAAGCACAGAGGGGCAGCTTATTTGTAGTTGTCATTCCAGCAGAAGAGAAATGCTGAGTTCAGTAATTTTGCAAACTCCTGCATCTTGGCTTCTGCCCAGAAAGGAATAATGAGCCACTAATAACCTTCACCAAAGCTTGTGCCTTCCTAGTAGCCCAGCATTCTAAAGGTCCTCTGCTAGAGACATCACAGGGTTCTTGGCATTAGATGTGTAGAAAGGCAAAGCTGAATCCATAAATTTTTTTTGGGGGGAGGGGGTCAGAGATTTGGATTTTGGAACAAAATTACTCAGATATTAAGCAGGAAGAAGGATATCTTTAGTTACTTGTCTTTCTTGAGCATACATGTGAAGTTGAAGTGCTTATTTATGGGGAAATATTCATACTTTTGCCATACTTGCTGTCCTACAAAATTTTCTTCCCCCTCAAAAAAACCCTATTAAAAATAATTAGAATGAAAATTGGAGCAAATCATTACAAAATAGCAAAATACTAAAAAAAAGATAATAAAAATAAGTATAGACTGCTTTGTAGCAAACATTTTTGATAGGTAGGTAGACTGTTTTATCCAGACAGTGGCCACTTGTTTTATCCAGACAGTGGCCACTTGCACATCTAACATAGCAATCCAATAAGTATTTGATAGCTTGCTCCCTGTCTCAGAAGAAAAGCCTCTTATTGAAGAAAAATGATCTTACCTATTAAAGTATTCCCAAACTGCTTTCAATATAATGTAGATGTCTGAAAACACCATAGCAGTGCTACAATCACTGACCAAATTATTTCCAGTTCTTTCTCTTATGTACAAACTATCATATCTCCCTAGTACTGCACTAGAGCAAAATTTTCTTATGAGCTTCTGACAAGTACCAGGGAGGAAAGAGGAGAAAATTTCCTTTTTTCTCCTGGAAATTGATGTTCTGGAGTTGTCCTAAATGATAAACTGAACTTTAAAGGGTTAGAAAGATTGGCAGTGAAGCTGGGTTCAAATGGTATTTCAAAACGTCATTGAATTTGGCAGAGAAAAAGGTGAAAGATTTCTCAATGTATCCAGAGGAAAAATAAATTCTGCAATATTTTCAAGGACACAATTCTTTGTAATGCCATTAAAAGTCTGTTGGAAGAAGTTTCTCTGGTATCCTATCTGAGATTTAACCGAAGTGTGGGGCTCCAGGAGTGATTCAAACTTATGATGAGATTGTAACTAAATAAAAAATACATTCAGACATGGTAACTTCAAAAATAAGCTAAGTACAAGAACATTACTTCGTATTATTAAGAATTCATCTTCAATTCTTTTTTCTTTAAAATAGTTGAAAAAAAATTCCTTTATTAAGTTGAATGAGAATAATTATTACGAATGAAGGCAAATATATGTGTCCCAGGATAATGTTGCAAGATCGAATCTGGGTCAATCACCGAGACAGAGGTTTACTCTTCTGAGCTTTTGGACTCATGCTGGAACCCATCCTCAGAGAACTCTCTACTGCATTTTATTTATTCTAGTGACTAGTTCTAGTGTTCTCGTTTAATGCACAGCACAGATAGATAATTGTCATTAATCAACAGCCATCAGCTCTGGACTTCTTGTAGCCATTCTTTCTATCACATCGATAGAAAAAAAAATATCTACCTTCTTGCCTATTGACAATTCCCTAATCCATTTAAACTGGTCCATTCTTTTTGTTAACTCAGTATGCAGAAACTGCAACTTAAAGGGTCAAGGAAGGTTTTCTGGATTGAAGTCTTTAATTCCAATGAGCTTCTGTAATCTCGTGGTCACATTGGATCATACCTCTCAGAATTCTAAGACAGTTGGGTCAAGTTTGGGTACTAATTTTCAGCAAGCAGATTGAAATGGTCAAAATAGTTCAGAATAAGAGTTCTTATTGCTTTGCATGTGTGAACATGCATATATTTGTTTGGGATCTTTCGGTCTTGTCTTTCAGTCAAACAATATTTAACTCCCATCAATAACATCAATCACTAATGCAAACCAAGGAACCTTGTCAAAATATAATGGCATTTCAGACCAAAATTATATAATTAAAGACTGACAGTTTCAGACCTAAATTCAATTTCTAGTAAGTGCAATTTAATCTCCTGTAAAAATAGAAATTGCTGCAGTAAAAGTGACATTTGAGAAAGATTAAATCCAAATGGATACTAGTGAAAGTTATATATGCTTTCTTTGCTTTTGATTCCTTTCAGCTCTTTGTTCTCAGTTTCAGTTTGCTGTGGTATTTTGCAGTGAAACCTCATCTACCTCTGTGTAGTTTTCACATTCATCCTCAAGGCAAAGTTACATTTCATTTCAGCTTTTAAAAGGTATAATTCTGCATACTATAATTTTTATGCCAGGCTATATAATCATTTTGGCATCCTGCAGGGTGGAAAAATAAATATAAATACTAGGTTTCATTTTAGCATTGCTAGTTCTGATTCCTAATTTCAGTCTTCTGTGTAGTCTGAGTGGATTTTTGCCGCAATTTATGGCAACTATTTTTAATCCTATGCGCGTAAGTTAACTTGTTGATGGCATATACTTTTATACCATTCTCTTGATGCAGTAAATAGTCTGCATTATGCTTGTTTGTTTATTTCCATCTACTTTTAAGCTGTAAATTGTCTGCCAAAGAGCTTGCATCAATCAAACATTAAATATGGTGTCTGGGCAGGGGCTGTGGATAAATGAAATTGAAGCAGAGGCTCTGTGTTCACACTTGTAACACAAGTACAAAGAGAAGAATGTAGTTCAAGCATGAAGTGGTATAAGCAAATATTTATATCTAGTTGGGGGAAAACGCTTTTTACTTGCTGATATTATTACAATAGAAGTGCCTTAATTATTTGCTGTCCTTGTTTGCCTGATCTTCATTTTTTTTTTCTGGGAAAAGAGATTTCAGATTCTTCTCTATAGATCTTTTTCCTGGCAGAGGTTATTTGATCTTTGTAGAGTGTCTATATGTCAGGTCACCCATCTTCTACCCATCTGATATCTTGAATGATTCTCCCTCTGCCCCCTCTCCCCCATTGACAGAAATTGCTAATAATGCTGTAGAAGTACTTCCTTATTTCATTCGCAATAGTAACTCATCACAATCCAGATTTTTCTAAGCTACAGTATTTGAATGTATCTGTGAAATTTTCCATCTATAAATTTCTCATTCATTTCAGCAGGCATTAAACACATAGCACAATGCACACATTGGTTGAGTTTCTTCTTTTATTTACTTAGGTTTATATACCACTTCATATTGGGAATGGAGAAATCTTATAAGTGCATGTGATTTCTGAAGTAACAGTTTACACCTGTAGTGTACAAGAGCATTTGTAATTTTTCAGTGCTGTTGGTTTAATTTTCTAGTGATCAAAATAAACCAATTTATCACTATCAGTAACATCTACAAGGCAAGAAATAAAAGAGCAACAGAGGATTTCCATAAATTTGAATTCTTAACTAGAACTGACTAGAACAGTGTTGGCGAACCTTTTTGGCATCGAGTGCTGAAATGGGAGTGCACGCTCAGGTTTGTGCAGGGAACCACCAGAAACTGGAAGAGCAGCTCCCTGGTGTGCGCGCGTGGGAGCACCGGAAACTGGAAGAGCAGCTCCCAGTTTCCGATGTGCATGTGCGCGCCAGCCACCTGGTCTTCCAGTTTCTGGTGCACATGCGCATGCGAAGACCAGCTGGCTGATGCACATGCGAAGACCAGCTGGCTGGTGCACATGCGTGCCAGAAACTGGAAGCTCAGCAGGCACACCAGGGAGGTGCTCTTCCAGTTTCCGGTGCTCCCACGTGAACAAAGACCACCTCCATCCTGCTCCTCCCAGAGATCATCCATGAGTACAACTAATCCTGTTTTGATCCCATAGCCGGGCCTGAAACCGACTGAAAAGGATGCAGATAACCAATTTTCTCTAGGATCCTCTATAGTTGGAATACCACTTACCTTCTCAACCACCTTTCCCAAAAAGCGGAAGTGGGAGACTGAACAAAGTTGTCCAGATGGCGAGGTCCAGTGATGGCTTCTTGAATAAAGAGCACAACAGTGCCTCTCTAAAAGTTGCCAGAAACACCTCTTCCAACAAGGTTGAATTCACTATCACTTGGACCCATTCACATAACACTTCCTGGGTGGTCTTAATCAGCCAGGAGGGGCGTGGATTTAATCTGCAGGTGGTGGCATTTGCATTCAACAGAATCAAACCATTTCAAGATAAGCTTGCTCTCTGGGCATCTCCACAAGACTTGCACCATGCTTGGTATCCAACTGGGATCAAAACCAAGTGATTTTATTCTCCAGAAGCCTGGAGAATTCTTCTGCAGGCCATGAATATGGATCTCCAGGCCACTCTTTCCAAGGAAAGTCTGGGTGACCCTAAACAGGACCACTGGGCAGCATTCTGTGGAAACACTAAAAACAGAGAAATATTCACTGCCCTTAGCATCACAAAGTATACCGTAAAGCAGCCTTGTGTCCAGTCAAGTTCATTCTTTGTTTGCCTACAGCAGCACTCTAGGCATCTTTTAATGCTTTTCAGCTCCCTCAACTCTTTGAGCCATTGGGAGTAATAGGAGTGATAGGCCAGGAGAGGCTGCATGGGCACAATCCTGTTTAAGGCTCTAGCTCTCTCCCTACTCCACGCAGCTGCTGCCAGGTGCCGTCTGCAGGATTGTGTCACTGATTGGCAGGTATTTCCCCCAGTTCTGTCACTGGAGACGGGCCAGTTAAAAGGGTTGAGCCTCCCTGCAAAGGCGGTTAGTGTAGGAGAATATCAAAGTCACCAGAGTGTGAACTGACCATGACATGGGAACTAGAGAAAGCTATCCTCTCAGATCATGTTGCCACTATTCTGACAAGAAAAAGAAGTCGAGGTGAGTCAGGCCAAGAGCGATCTGAGAGTTGCCCATGGCCATTGTGGAAGCCAAGAACTCCCAGGCCACTTTGGAAATCCACACCAGAGACACATCAGAACCATAAATCTGGGAAACTCCACTCCCAATCCTGAGATGGCTTCCAGCACTCAGGCAGGGATGTTGCCACACAGCAGGGAGACCGGTACTATAATTATAATCCCAATTGCTCCTTTGAGCCTAATTCAAGAATAGAGTCTCACAACTGGCAACTTGTAGAGCAGCACCCCTGATGGCTACTGGAGATTTCCAGATGACCACCATTTTCCCTTCTCCCAGGGGCCAAGGTCTTGGCTGATGCCACACCTAAACCTGACTGGTCATATTCCAAAGAGGGCAACCCTCCACCCCCCCCCCCCCCATAGCCAGGTCTTGGTAAAACATGCCAGGTGGCCTGCTCCTCATTTATAATATCTCAAATAAAGGAGCCTTGTTGTCAAATCAACTGGTACTCAGCAGCAGGAGTCAAAAATCTTTGCTATTCCTACAATGATTATGAAAGAATGGCATGAAGGCATATTTATAATTGCTTTGGCTGTTTTAGTAGTCTTATGACACCAATGAGCTACAAGTGAGTGTGGTTTCATCCTTTCACCCTATTAAAGAAAACAGGCCTGTTCTCACAAAGCACAGAGAGTGCCTTGTTTTCATGCCATTCTTCTGAAGCATTTCTCGCCCAATTTATTGTCCATAGTTTTGGCTCTGATTCACCGCCCATTCTTTTGGCTGTAGCAATGTTTTGTTAAATTCAGGTTACAAGTTCTCTGTTACCTTCTTTGGAGGATTTTGGAAGAATCGGTGCTTAATTAATTTTACCACAATTCAGCCAGAATGTCCCCTTTTCTTGAATGGGGATTTTAAAGCACATATCTCAAGCTGTTGCTTACAAACAGGTCTTCATCAGTTTGCATGCATTTTGAATCATAAAAAAATTACTGCATTTCTTTTTTTAATTATTTAGCAAATTAACCTAAGTAGATTGTCAGAAATACCACTAAGAAAAACATAAGAAAATGTTTTCCAAAGGCAAAATGCAAAAGAAATAATCCACTCAAATCTTAACTTTCCATTTATTGTTATCCATGTATTGGGTCATTATATATTTTATTTTTACAGTACAAGTTAGACTATAACCCACACTATGGATACACAGGAATAAGATTTTTTTTACTTATTACTGCATTGAGGCTAAAAGGAAGAATCCCTTAAAAATGTACAGAATGTATGTTCACCTCCTACAGCTGGGATTGCCATGCATAGCTGCCACTACATTTTATGTAGTATAGAATTTAAAATAATGTTTAACCTTAATCCCATTTTAACTCTGTTCCTTGATTTTCATTACTAGAGCCTGCCAGTTATTTGCATTTTAATCATCAGAGTAATGTAGGTAACATAGTGAAAGTTACTGATGTTTCTTCTTTCAGATTTAAAATTACACTCATCTTCTAATTCAGCCTGTGTCAATATCTATTCGACAGGTGACAAAGAGAAAGCACTGTAGATACTAATTTTGTCCCACTCCTTTGCATATTTGAAACCATTCTGTTTTACCACATTCTATCTAGGCTATGGCTTTCAGGGTTGTGTATAATATAGGTTCACATGAGAAAAATTGCTGAAGTAATACAAAAAAAGCTATCAAAAGGGCATCCTTATTAAACACAATGCAAGGTGTAAAATTATCTACCTATACCATAAGTTATTGTAACTTAAATTAAGGCTGGAGCCCTGACCTTCTGTTGCTGGAACAGCTGACCATCCGGCCAGTCCGATCAGCTTTTCTTTGGCCAGCCTGCAGTCCTGATCGTCGGCTGACCCACAGGCCTCCACAATCAGCTGATCATCAGCCGCCCTGCAGGCAACCACGATCAGCTGATCATCAGCCGCCCTGCAGGCAACCACGATCAGCTGATCGTCGGCTGGCATCAGGCAAATGGAATCAGCTGTTCATTGGCTGGTTGTCAGCTCTGCCATGCTTGTGCCGCTCACTGCTTCCAGTGTCCACTGATGGGCTCTGTGACGCTATGTGCATCCCACCACCCACCTTCCAAACTACGGGTCCCTCCCCCCAGGTATGGCAACCCCGAGATGGCATTTGACGCTGTCGTCTTTCGGGGGGTTAACACACATATTCTGAATCCGTAAGGAGACTCATCCTACAGTTTATGAGCTACTGTTTTATAGATACTGGCATGCAATTTAGGATGCCCATTGAATGGATTCTATGTCTGACTAGATGTGCATATACTGCAATTAAAGTAAGAATAAACTGTGTTCTTACTTCTCTTGGATTGTGTTGCACCTCTCCACGTCATCAGGAATGTCTATCAGAATGGATGCCTTCATTCTTTGTTCTTATGCTGATGAACACAAGTTACCATTACATTTCAGACTTCCTTCATTATAAATGATCTTTGAAATGGCAGAATATCAGGCTGATATATCAGTTGATACTTTTACAGCTGATAAAATTTGTGATAAATGGGTTCAACATTTTATTTCAATTTTTTTTCAATGATTCTCTTAAAAGTCTTTATTAAGGAAAAGAAAACACCAGAGCTGTTTAATTTGTCCTGGGTTTTTTTTAGGAGTGAGTGTGAATTTTTATTTTCCTTCTTTGATAAGAAATTCTTTGACTTTTCATTAAAACTATGAAGTAACTTCAGATTTAACCAAATATCTCATGTAGTGAAAATGAAACTGACAGATTTGAATGCTGTGTATTCACTGACATTGGCTGTGTTGTTTTAGAGTTATATTTTGACAGTCTTTACCTTTAGCATATGTTTTTCAGACAGGTCAACAAGTTCTTTTCTATGTTAGGAATAGCTATACCAGTTGAATTTCATCTCTAAGCATAGTGAGGTTTTAATTTGCTTTTTGCTTTGATTTACTGGCAAGTTTCTTTCTAAAGGCAGAAGAAAGCAGAACTAACAGGTCTTCCACTTGTGGTTTGCTGTCTTCAAAGAATTTTTCCAGTTTCTTTAAAGACTTTCAAACGGATTGCCCTAATATATTTGTTCTGAGAGAGAAAAGCCCCTCATCCATCCATCCATCCAGTCACATTTTTTTTAATTTAAATGTTGCTATTTATAAGGTCTGTGAGCAGAGGTGGGCTGCACTTAATTGGACATCCGGTTTGCTGGTCGCGTGTGTGTGAGCTTGCTTCGCTCCCACGCGCCACTTTGGGACTGAAATGCAGCTTCAGATAGGCACCTAATGGACTAAGGCAGCTCTAGTGAGTACAGCAGGGGCGGCGCAGAGTGGGCGGGGAGAAAGGGAGTTATTTAGGGATAGCTTAGCACAAGGGCAGGTGGGCGGGCCCAGCCAGTGATCACAGCTAGAGGTTCGCCCCGAACCTCTGCGACCATGCAGCAGCCCACCCCTGTCTGTGAGTAATCTAAACATTTTAATAGTCTCAGAATCTGTGACTTTCCTAAAGTTCTACAATATAATAGTCTCTTCTGCTGTCTATTCACAAATTATTCAGTATGGATAATAGAGTTATTTCCTTCATCCATCTATCCCACTGCCATCTTGTCATCATCTTTTTTTGTTTTTAGCACATGCACAGAAACTTTCAGTCTAATGTTCCCATATTGACTCATCTATTCCCCGTGGACCATCTGTCCACTGTACCTCTTGGGAATTTTTTTCTTCTCTATTGTGATCTATTATTGATCATGTTTGGCCTTAAGTAGTTTTCTTTATTAGGCAGTTTATCACCACATTTTTTCAGCAAGGAGAAGGAAATTTACACATCTGACTATAAATCATTCACGAGGCTGCTGGGCCATTAATGTATTTTTTATGGATCGGCAAACAGAAAATAGGAACAAGCCTCTTGGCAGAGTCTCCCTGACCTGTTTCAATTCCCCTGCCTCCAGCTCAGATCCTGGGTTCTGGAGCAAGCAGATTCATCCTTCTGCAGAGATTACCAGCAGTTCCCAGTTCCCCAGAGCATCTGCATTGCTGTGTTAGCAAAGGAATGCAGGCTGCTGTTGCTGCGCTGCTGTGCTGCTGACTGTACTTGGCACCAATCCACAACACAGTGCATCTTTGCTGACTTGGCTCAGCTTGATGAATCTGAGCAGTGAAACTGGCAGCAGGGGTGGGTGAAGGAAAAAGTAAGTGATAACAGTGGTAGCGGTTTTTCATTACTACTGCCTTTAGTTCCCTGGGAGGAATGCTAATTAGACATCTACCCTTTGTGCTTTATGTCACTGGTTTAACTTGAGATTTTGCAGGCTCTCTAAATTATTTTCTGGGGCTTGGCTGGAAGGCAGTTTGGTTCTCATTAAGAGAAACACTTTTAGCATGCATGTGGCCCTAAGTAGATGATTCCACTTATATTATAATATATCACAGCTGGCCTCAGCTCTTTCCTCTGTGAAATGGAGGGAAGATGACACTGATGCTGTGCTGAAGTGCACCTTGAAAATTCTTTAATCAAAATTAATGAGCACTGAGAGGAAAACAAATTGCTGGAAACAGTCGCTGGATGTAATTGTTCTTACCATTGTTATCAGTCGCCTGCAGTTATTTGGGGAACTTTGAGTAAAAGAGGGTGAGAGGTTTGTTCAGTTGATGGGGTTTTTAAAAAAATGAAAATAGGCCTATTTAAATATATATTTAGAATTTAAAAGAGAAGGCAAACATAATAGATCTATCTACCTGGATAGAAGGCTTTAAATGATTTCATATTTCTATAAATTCTACTCTATTTGTGCTGCTGAATTGTCATCTTTTTTTGGTTCTCTTCATGCAGAAGAAAGTTTTGATCATTCAGCATGACAGGAGTAGCAGATAAATTTCATAGCTGTATCTGAACCTACAGTTCCCTCCAATATTTAACTCAGTACATTATATCATCTGTATTCAGTGACCCAGTTCTGCTATTAAACTATTAAGGTAACTGGAATCAAAATGTGTCTAAGCAGCACAATTTAATATTAAAAAATAACTTGATATAGTTACAAAAGAATCCCTCATTTGGCTTGTTTGAGATTTCTGATGATTCTAGATCTCTAATCCTTGTTTGGACCACTCTGGATTATTGTGGAGATTGAAACATCAATATTTGAAATGTGCAAGTATTGTCTGCCCTGGATCTGTCTTCCAAAGGATGTTCTGACTAAAAATTGTACAACCCGCATCTAGAAGAAATAGATTGGACAGGGTATTGTGTTCAAAAGCATTTAAAAACATTACCCATTACATTTTTAAAATATACCCATAAGATTTAAACATAGCTCCAACAATGTAAGCTCTGAAACATGCCATATGTGCATCATTCAGGTACATTGGTCCTGTAGTTATGGTAGTTGCAGCTGCCTATCAAGAGTGCATACAATTACAAAGCATTATGTGTAAATTGGGGTAAGGACTTTTTCCTTCCAGTGACTTATACAAAAATACATGATTTCTCTGTTGGTATTGCAAAAATTTCAGGATATCTAGGAAATTCTTTGAAATAAGTAGGAGAATTCATTTCTGGACATGTCTTTGTGTGAGAAAGTGCAGTTAATTATAAAATTTGGTCACATAATTTAAGGAAGTACGGAGATCCAGATTTGAATGGCAAAATGTGATTCAGACTACATGTGGGAACATGTATCAACTACTGGGGACATCTTAGAGAAATTACTTCTTTTGTCAGAGTGATACCCAGGAACAGCTGTTTTAAAATGTTCCTGTTGGATGCAACACCATATCATATTTTGCCCTTTAAAGTTTTCCCTAGCCTGATATGCGTGCAACTAGAAACACGTTCTTTAATAAAGCCTTAAACTTAGAAAGTTTGCATTCATTGCAAACTATGGTACAAATATGCAAGATGTATTAGAACTTGAAACTGTAGTAATAAAACATGGACTTTAGTGCAACTGCTCTATTTGATCATGAGCAGTTAGGTAACTATGAGCCAGACACTCACTCTCAGCCCAATCTCCTCATAAGGTTGTTGTTGTGGGGAAAATAGGAGGAAGAAGGTATGTTGGATATGTTCATGGCCTTGAGTTATTTGTAAAAATAATAAAAGCAGTATACAAACACAAATAAAATGACTTCTTTTGCTAATGCGTGCTTTTGCTTGTAAACGTCTTATAATCTGAGGGAGGGAACAGGAAGAGCAAATAGCAGTTTGACTGAGTAATTATAGAATAACTTTTTGTTTTGTCTTTTTTTTCCTTTCTCTTAGATTATTCTATATAATAGCCAGAATGTGTAAACTGGGCAAGGTTGGTAAACTCCCAGTTAATGGGTGGAAATGAGGGATGCTGGGATCTGACATTCAATGATAGGTTTTATCCATACCCAAGTCATTAATAAACATACTTGGCCAGGTAGGTTATATGGCCAAGATGAAAAAGATTAGCTAATCCAAAACCAGTCAATGTTTCAATACATTTTGTTCAATCTCTCCCATTCTAGATGAACTCAATCTGATTATTAGTTTGTTGTTTAGCATTACATGTAAGCCAGAAACTTCGGCTTGTTTTGCTAACAATTCAGAGTTGGATGGCCTGCCATTGTCTGCAATCACAAATAACAACATGAATTGTACATTTGAATTACAGCTAAATTCTTCATTAAGCAGAAGGAGCAGTGGGGGAATGTACTATGATTTTGGAAAGTGTTCCTTGTTTTACTTAGCAGCCTTTCTTTATTCATCAAAGCATGAAAAGAATCACTGAGCCTTATCGGTACAGTTGTTACAAAATTCCTCTGCAATCAAATGAAAGTGCAGAGACCTCAAGGTCTAACTCTTTAGAAAAAAATGTTCATTCTCTGTACTTGAATGTTAGATGCATCAAAAGAACATTAACTCTCCCATAGTATAACCAATTGTGCATTAACATATACAGTGGAGAGGAGAGATTAATGTATGTCACTGAAATTAATGAGGATTGATTAGCATTATGCAAGTTAACATCAATCTAGATGCTATTTTTATTCCTATCAGTGTACTTTATTTTTATATTTATAACTTGTTAATAGTATAAAACAACTTCAAAATTGCATTTTGTTCTTCAAAATGCAAGCCTTGGGAAAAGAAGATAGGGATACAGAAGAAAAACAGGAATCTTAGGTCACGCAACAAGAAATCTTAAATGAATTGGGCAAGTGCATACTTGGTTTTCTTCTAGATATATGGATTTATTTTTAAAACAGTCTTTTTCATCCTGGGCTTCAGAAATCTAAAGCCCTCTAAATTTTATGGAAGTACTACTTCCAAGAGCCTACCTATTGGTTTATTGGTTTTCTGGACTAAAGTGAATGAAACAGCTTCTTAAATTTACAGTTTCCCTGGCTTGGATTGAGATGGCAGCTAACAAGAGAATGAAGGTGGAAACAAAAAGGAAAGGATATAAAGACTTAAGTGTATACATGTGTACTCAAAAATAAATGTACATATAATTAAACCCTGTTTTTATAGGAAAGTTGACTCTCTCAAGATAATTCTATATGTGGACAGCTATAGTCAAAAACTAAGTAAATGGCACGTAGTAAAATATAACAATATATTATTAGAATTTTCTGTCATGTAGTTTTTTTTTTAATCATTTTTAAGGGGAGGTCAGGTTTTCAGAGGTTAACTCTTCGTTATTGAGAAATGCATTTTTTTTCTGTTGCTGCCATTCATTTACAACTCCAGATGGGGGCAATTTTGAGAGGCAAGCATTAAGGGAAATTGTGTTTTTTTCCCACTGCTTACTATATTCCTGCTCTACATGTTTCATTTCCTGTTGTTTCTCCCCTGAATTGGAACTGCACTTGTTTTTGTCTTAGAGACCATATTCTATAATGTGACAATAACATTTTTTGATCTTCTAGAAACACCAAGCTGTAGAAAATTACAGATGCTCTACAGTTAACGGTTTGTGTATGATAAACTTTCATACAGGTAGGCAAGTGCTAATGAGAAGAGGAAGCATAGAAAGATGTCAGGACTATTTCCACAGCCTCCTATTAATGCACATACTGTGTCATGAATGACCTAACCAATATCCACATTCACTGTATTCCATTTAAAAGAACAATTGTTCCTTCAATAACAACCAAATAAAAAGAGCAAAGTAACCTTTCTAAAAGATCAGAGCAAGCTCCGAGAAACCTAATTTATTGCTCCAACTATTTTAAGCTATACTTATCACCTTATGCACTGAGTTTCTCCTCTTCTGTATCAGTGAACTTGGCACGGAGTGGAAGGTAGATACACTTTCAGTTATCTCTGGGAACAGTGGCCAACTCTCCTCCCAGCGACAGTAGAGAGACTCCATTCTGCTGTGGGAGAGAGGAGCTACACTGTCTTATCATTGCTCACAAAGGCAACAGGGAGTCCAGAGCTCAGCATGAATCAAAAGGGCTTTGATAATCTGGCAGTTCTTCTGTTTTATTTCTGCCAGGCCCAGACATACACTATCAGCTTTATCAGGGTCAGGTGGGAAATAGTACAGATGTACGGGTAATGAATGTGTCTGCCAATGCAATTGTTAGTATAGTGTTTGCTGATACCTAAGAACCTCTGGGCCACAATAGTTATGTCTGTCTGCTTATTTAGAGTGTTGCATGGCATGTAGGCATTTACTGTGAGATGTAAAGAAAACAGCATTCTTTATTTTCTGTTGTCTTGTTAGATTCCCTTTCCCAGTTCTAAAGATGCTTATGTTAGTTTTTTGCTTCTGTACTAAATCAATATCTGAACAAAGGTATTTTAAATGAAAAATATATAGTGAAAATAGGGTCACTGAGAAACTAAAGGGAAGTATTACTAGGCTTAGGGGAACCTCAAGCTTTGCAAATGCAAATGCAAAAAAAATGTTTTAAATATACTTAATGGAGAAGTACTTGTCCAATGAGAAATAAGCATGTTGAGTAGCATAGCATTGTCAATGTAATGAAAACTTGAAAGAATATAAGGGAGATGGGAGAAGAATGTAATCTTGCCCGGGTTTAAGATGAATTGAAGCATCTATCTCTCCTGCCACATTCATAGACACATTTCAGGTAAAATAGAAACTCTCCTTGGTAACTGCACTTGTGCTTAAGGAGTTCCTGCCAAGAGAGATTAGGTGAGCCCACCTTTTATTATAATACTGCCACAAGCAAGACCCTTTATTTTTCTTTAGGTCTGTAAGCTGCCCGCGCTTCTGAGGTGTGTTTTCATTCTCTTTTTCTTGTATTTATCATTTTATTTGTGTTTTTAATTCCTTTTAATTTAAATTCCTTATTTATCACTACATTATTTTATTCTTATTCTTTTAAGATGCCTCAACTCTCATTTTTAGTAGAAATAAGGTACATTTCTACTGCAGTCGTCTGCCAATTCATCCTGCCCTATCCACCTGCTCTGTTTTTCTCTAGCTGCAGGAGTTAATATCAGAAAGGATGGTTCAGAACTAATCCAATCGGTACTGGACTCACCACTCCTGCTCAAAGAGCAGATGGCCAGCACAGCTAGGAGTTCCTTTGCACAGCATCAGGTTGTGCACATCTTTCCTGCATCAAGATTCCCTGCGCTCAATCGCTCAAGCCCTTCTTATTTGTCATCTGGAGTATTGCAATGCCCTCTAAATGGGGCTACCCCTGAAGTGTATTTCGAAGCTTCAACTAGTACAGAGTGCGACAGCATGAGCAGCATTTGGGGCCTCTACAATGGCCCATATTATACTGCTGCTCCACAAACTGCACTGGTTGCTAGTTTGCTTCCAGTTGCAGATCAAGGGATTAGTTATCACCTTTAAAATCTTCCATAGTATGGATCCAAGTAACTTGAAGACTCATCTCATCCCATTACGGCAAGCCTGCCGCACTCATGCTTGCTACAGATCCTGTCGGTCAAAGAACTCCAGCTGGTGGGATCCAGAAGAAGAGGCTTCTCTGCTATAGTGCAGGCCCTCAGGAAGATCCTGCCCCCAGGGTGAGGTCTGCCCCCACCCTCCTGTCTTTCCATAAGACCTGGCTCTGCCAGCTGGCCTGGGGACCCAATGTGGGAATACCACACTAGAGATGGCTGTTAAACTAATAGTAAAATTAAAATTTTGCAAGCTCATGCAGAAATTGGAGGGAATGGCTTTTGATAGACTATTGTCTTTTTAAAATTAAGACACCCTAGAAACTGAGTGATTCACCCAAGCTGAGTTAGTGCAAATTCATCCTGCCTCTGACATAACTTTTTCCAAATTTTTAGTCTGAACAATTTGACTAAATTCAGTAATTTAAACTTGATTAATCTGAAATCATTCCATAGCATTTCAGCATGTATGTGAAAGAATGTCAATAATTTTTGTTTGCTTTTATACTTATTTTTGGCTTCCTTTATAAGTACTTTAGAAAAAGCTATGGGAATATTTCCAAATTCAAAGTATATGAAAAACTCACCCTAAAAATGCCAACAACTGAAAAGGATCTAAACAATCACTATATTTTCCAAAGCTAGTTGATTACAGTAAATTGCTGGTTTCTTGCACCAGATAAGCCAGGAACAAGAGCCACATGTTTACATGGGTCTTTAATAAAACGTTAATCAAAGACAGTTTGACCATGGTATACATTAATAGGAAAGCCCATAAAGAGAATTATTTTAAATTTGATAAGGGAACAAGAGAAGGAAAACATGGGTATCCTTCATGCTCTGAAAACATGACAGACTATAGTCTTCAAAAAACAGCATAGCAAGTTTGATGTACTAGAATTGTCAAGGCTCTGATTGTTATTGTGAGAAGCTAACCCTGTGTTTTACTGTGGAAGGAAGGAGATAATAAGGAAGTAGCATTAGACATATTGGAGTTTCTAGTCTTTGTTCAAGGCACGACTCATATTGGCATTTAATCACTAGCAGGCATTGTAACAAGAATTCCATACTTAATAAAGCTATTGAGAAATCCAGCTAAAACGTGCATATAATACTAAAGCTGTATATAGGAAATGGCTATAAAATAGTATAAGTTCTTTGAATCTATGCAAAGAAGAAATTGAATCAAAGCATTTATTATTAACATTGCTTCCCAATACATCAAGGCCAGAATGTAAAAAAAAAAAGAACTCTGGAGGATTGCACAAAAAGTATTCCACTTTGGTTAGGCTGTTAGCAGCTAGCCGTCTTGGCTCATTACAAAATTGCTCCCCTGTTGCTAATATAAGTGAGTAGAATTCTGAGTGTGCATACAGCAAGCTGGTCTGTTTCCAAGACTGAATTTCGCAAAGAAGTGGTGCCTAGGATACTACAAGATTTGATGCTTTTGTGGAAAAACAACATAATGTCAATCCACTGAGAGCAAGCATAGTCTTATTCAGTGTTGATATTATTTTTATTAAAAGTATTATTACTAATATTTTTAATCTACACATAACCATGTTCCTTGGCCCCTAGAAGTCATCTGTGGGGCTTATCATAAATCATAAATGCCATTCATACCTTACGAAATGGTCGCACAAAGCTTGCTGATCATGTTCTAAACATACTCCCTTAAACTACTTTCACTGGACAGAACATGGAAATGCTGGTTTCTGTTTCATTTCAATACAAATGCAAGGATGATGAGAGAATTGTGTCTTGGCATAAATATATAAGGGAGATAAATGTGAATATGTGAGAAGTGGGATTGGAAGTGTGTTTCAATGTTTCTGTATGTGACAGAAAGACTGGGGAAGATATATCAAATGAACTTGATTGAGACAATATCAAATGAACTTGATTGAAACAATAAGTGTTTGCAGTTGGATTTTCTTTTTGGGAATCTTACAGACAAGAAGTGATTTTTTGTTCTTCTGTTGCCAGTGAGATTTTATTATACAAAAATAATTCCTTTTCCAAAAAAATGGAATGTAACCGCTTCTTTTTGATCTCTTTCTCTCCCTCTCCCTCTCCCTCTCCCTCCCTCTCTTTCTTACCATGACTAGCTTTTTATGGTTTTCTATAAACTTCTTGTCCTGTCCCCCATTTTCTTTTACAGTCAGGGTTGAATTGCCCAAAGTGTGCTAACAATTATCAGGCCTTATCTCACGCCATCCTCAGTCACTCTTCCAACTATGGAATGCCGGAGATAGTTTTCTTTTCTCCTCAGCCTGAGTTATAGCCAACATTTAGCCTCCCCAGATTAGATTCCCTTGCTTGCTGACTGGCATTTATGACGCTTTGGGATCCAGTATACATTGCCTCTCAGGGTTATTAAGGGCATGGCCAAGAAAGGTCAAGATGATAATGATGATGCAAATGAGCTCTACTTGCTTTTTATGTATATCACCCCATTTTAATCACACTCTGAGATGCTCTGAGCTGAACTTCTGCTGGGATTTTGACATCTCTTAGTTTCTGCATTGGAGTAGGTTTATTACCAGTGCTAGCTGGCTGTCGGTATTGCCGTATAAGCAAGTGTGCCTGTTGGTGTTCACAGCTGTTTCTGTCTCTTTGATCTGTTCACAGTTCTCAGCCACTTGTCTTCTGAAACAGCTCCTGTCATATTCCACCTCCAGTCACCCTCTCTAAACTGGCTCTGGCCCCATGCACTCTCCAAGTTGGCTCTGTCCTTAGTGCCTTTGATCAGCCCAGTTCTCCTCTCATTTTCCAATGAGTATTTTCTCCTGATACAACCGCAATCATATCTGGGTGTGGGGTGCTTCTTTTGCAGCTGAAGCATAGGCTTGGTTCAGCTAATTTGGCTGCTTCAAAATCCAGGAGGGAAAGTTAAAAAAAGGAAGCGAGAGTCTTGCACAAACTGGTAAGGTCATCCTTCCAAACTGCTTTCTGTTATCATGGGAAAACCAGTCTGCCCCGTCTGTAAGAGTGAGAGAGAAAGGGCAAATGTGATTATAAAAAGTTTTCCTCAGTCAAGGCTCTTTTGCTGTATGAGGGAGGCCTATAGAATTAATTAAGGTCATCTGGGTTGCAAAATCATGCGAAAATCAATCCTCTACAATGAAATTGCGTATATTCAAACCACAGCTAAGCTACAGACTAAGTATAAATAAATTTAGCAAGATTTAGATTCTTTTTCCAATATACCAAGCTATACACTATGAGCAAGGCCAAAGGAGAAAGAAATTAACTGCACTGGATATTCCATTTAAACCCCCCCCCCTAAAAAAAAAAAACATTCCAGAGCAACTGAGACTTGCCCTTAATATGCAGTAATATATAGCTTTTCTTTTATTAAACAAGTGATTATATGCATATTTGCTTTGCTTTGGAAGTCAATAAATACACTTTTTGTGTAACAGAAAAACCTCTGAGCTGAAGATCTGCCATGGAATGCTAGTTTTGTTTAGGCAGGAATTTATTTTAAAGGAAAAGCATTAAAACATGTGAAACTACTCTTTCACATCCAAAGCTGCAACTTAAAAGCAGTATCATTGCAAACAAATTATTGGATGTTTGTTGAGTTACTTATGGAATAAGTATTCATATTGGTCTGTTTCAGAAACCATGTTTGTTCTGGGTGTCTTTAGGATTCTATAGCTGCAGTTTTTGTAAACATAATTCTAAGTTATGGAATAGGGTGTTACCAACTTTTTTTTATTTTTATGGTGTTACAGAGTTGTTTTTTTATTTTTTTGTATTTATGACTGTCAGGTTTTTAGATTATGCTGTAGATATTTCAAGAGTTTTGCATTGTGCAGGACAGAATATGTTAAATATATAAATATGTAGGAAAGTTATATATATATAAATAAGAATTAATTAATGAGTATAAATACATTGATTCATTACTAATCTCACAGGTGGGAACCTGTATGGTGTATATGATTAGAACATGTAAGATAACATATGACTTCTTTAAACAGTCACTTTTTTCCACTTTACCTTGGCTTTGCATGCCACTCTGTATATGCTGTTGGTTTAATTATAGGAATCTATCCTATCCCAACCAATAAACATATGAACATAGCCTAGCATATCCTACTGTTCTCCTTCCCAAATCTCATGTCTCAAAAGCTGTTTGGGTGCCTTTCCTATCTGTCACCCTGTAGGGGTCTTGGACTTTCATTATAAACATAGAACCCTGGAAATTGTCTAGTCCAGTCCCCTGTTCAAGGCAAGAGAACTTATATCATCCTAGTCAAATTGTTATCCAGTTTATTCTTGAAAACCTCCAGCAATAGAGCACCCATAATTTTAGGAACAAGTTATTCCATTGATTAATTGTTCTCAGCGTCAGGAAATTTCTCCTTAGTTTTAGGTTGGACCTCCCTTTAACAAGCTTCCACCCGTTACTTCTTATCCTGCCTACTGTTGCTTTGGAGAATACGCCAATCCCCTCTTCTCTGTGACAGTCCCTCAGGTATTGGAAGACAGCTATCATGTCATCCCTAATCCTTCTCTTTGAAAGACTGGACATACTGTACCTAGCTCTCTCAACTGTTCATTTTACTATTTAGTCTCCAGGCTCCTTATCATCTTTGTTGTTCTTCTCTGCACACTTTCTAGGGTCTCAGCATCTTTTTTATATTCTGGTTACCAGAACTGGATGCAGTATTCCAAGTGTAGCCTCACTAGTGCACTATAAAGCGGTACTATCACTTCTTGTGCTTCAGATGCTATTTTTCTGTAGATGCAGCCTAGGACTGCATTGGCTCTCTTGGCAGCTGCAGTAGCACTGTTGCCTCACTGCTCATTGCTGTGGTGGTCCACTAGGACACTTAGATCTCTCTCACAGTTACTATTTTTGAGCCAGGTACCATCTATTATCTACCTGTGCATTTGTTTTTTTCCTGCCCAAGTGCAGAGTCTTACTTTTCTCACCACTGAACTGCATCTTATTGGATAGGCCCAATGTCCAAGTCTGTCGAGATTCTTACAAATCTTGAATTTATCTTCTAAAGTGTTAGTAATTCCTTCCAGTTAGGTATTATCTGCAAATTTGATGAGTTACCCTATTTGCTCTTTAGATCATTTATGAAGATGTTGAAGAGTACTGGGCCCAAAACAACCTTCAGGTGCCCAGCTGCATGCTTTCCTGCATATAGATGTAGTTCCATTGAGGATTACACACTGGGTGCAGTTGGTCAGCCAACTGCAAATCTGTTTTGTGGTGGTACTGTTTATTCCATATTGTTCTACTTTATCTAGAAGTAGGCTATGGTCTACTTTGTCAAATGCCTTACTAAAGTCCAAGTATACTATGCCCACAGCATTTCCCTGATCCACTAATTTGGTCACTTTAGCAAGAAGGCAATAAGATTGGTCTGGCATGATCTGTTTTTAACAAAATATATTGACTTCTAGTAATTGCCTTGTTCATTTCTAGATGCTCACAAATTCACCACTTGATTATTTTTTTCAAGATTTTCCCAGATATTGATATCAAACTGACTGACCTATAATATCAGGTTCCAGTTTTCTCCTTTTTGTAGATTGGAACCATATCAGCTCTTTTCCAGTTTTCTAGTAGCTCTCATGTGGCACAGGAGCTTTGAAAGATTACTTACACTCAGTGACTCTGAGATTATGTTTGACTCAGGTGATTTGTATTTCGTAAGGGATTCTCTTACTAATTCCTTGCCTATTTTGATTTGTATGCCTGTTCAGTCTCCCTTGCTGCTTTTGATAGGTTGGATGCAAAAAAGGATTTAAACAGTTCTGCTTTATCCCTGTCCATCACCTTCTTGCCTTCTGTTCCCATTAGCTCATCTATTATTTTGTTGACTTTTTTCTGTTCCTTACATATTGAAAGAAACTATTATGATTGTTATGATTATCTCTCTGATTCATTAAACATGAAAGAAACTCAGTCAACTGAACATTTAAAAATATATCATAAATACCAGTGACTGGTACTAATGGTTGATATGGGTTACTGCTAGCGTCCTAGGTATCAACCAAGTTTACTACTACTACTACTACTACTACTACTAATTATTACTACTACTACTACTATTGGCATTTGTTGACAGCTTTAGTTCATTCTGGGCCCTAGCTTTCCTGACTCCCTCCTTACAGATTCAGGCTATTTGTTGATACTATGTTTTTGTTATGTATTTTTCTTTCAATTTTTTATATTTGGCCTTTTTCTTCTTCATATTGTCAGAGAGCAACTGTGCTGATCTTGTTTGGTGTCTTTTGTTTTTTCTTTCTTAAGTATTATTTTTGCTTGTGCCTTCGTTATCTCATTTTTCAGGGTTTCCCAAGCACCTTGAACTGTTTTTCCTTTTAAGATTTCTATCCATGGAATCCTTCCTTCCGTCTCTCTCTTAGTTTGTTGAAGTCTAAAATACTAGTCAGACTTAGTTCAGTTACTTGTGGTTGCATTATTGTGAATTCAACTATGACATGGATGCTCTCCCCCAAAGTTCCTATAGTTTTACCCCCTCAGCCATTTCATCCCTGTTAGTAAGGATAGTTGTCTGTCTAGTTCCCTCCTCTGCCTTTTGTATAATAAAGTTGTCCGGTAGGCACATAAGAAACATGTTTGATCTGCCACTCACCGAATAATTTGTTTCCTAGTTGATGTCATGTTAGTAAAGTCCCCCATTACTACAGTGCTGTGTTTCCTCCACACTTCACTTAACTGATTAGCAAAGAGTTCATCTATTTTTTCCAGTTGGTTGGGTGGCCTGTAGTATGCACATATAGCAAAGTCATTTGTTTTTCCTTACACTTTCCATCTGCATATTGTGCACCGGGGTAAAAATGTTACTACTGCTTCTTTGGATTCCTCATGGCAGTAGAAAGTCTTGGAAAGTAAGGCAAGGAGGCAGCTTGATGGTTGCAAGTGCAAGAGAAGACGCTAATAACATTTTTGTGTGTGTGCCAGGAAGACAAAGTTTATTATCCCATTTGTTACTATATTAGTACATCATTGTAAAATGGAGATAGAATATATTATCTTGATCTCTCTTTTTTTTAGGTCTAGTGACTCCCTTGGAGGTCTTCATGAATACCAGGAGTGTTGAAGTGGCTCGGGGTCAGACGGCCATCCTGCCCTGTACTTTCACCACTAGTGCTGCACTCACTAACCTTAATGTCATCTGGATGGTCACGCCTCTTTCCAATGCCAACCAACCTGAACAGGTACCAAGTCCTATCAGAAAAACAGATGAGCTCCCTTTTGCCTCTCTTTCTTGTTAGGATTATTTCTGCCACATTTCTCCTAGTCAAACTGGAATTTTTCAACTGTGGAAAAGGCTACACAAGACTTATATCTACAGTATATCAGATGAATAAGACGAATTCTCAGTCTTGTATTTCCTTAAGCTTTTATCTGAATCTTGGAGTCATATCTTTTTTTTTTGCTAGACTATTTCAGATATTTTGTAAATGAAAAAATACAAGTGGGGGTTAAGGCAGATCCACAAGCACCATGATTTCTCCAGTTTAAGGGAATACAGAACATTGCAAAAATCCATATTTGGAGCTCAACACCTGATCATTGGTCTTATGATTTCAGCCATGTGGTACATAGTAGAGCTCTTTGTGAGGAAAAAAAATGAAGTGATTTATTACTGCTCTAACATGGTAACTAGATCATCATATTACAAGTAGCAAAAAATATTGCAAACTAAAATATTGCAAGAAAAATATGTAGTTATTTCATTACTTTTTTATTGTTGAAACTTTTAATCTGTTTACTGATTCATTCACCTTTCATTTTATTTCACAGCTGATATGGAATTATGGAAATTATTATTTTTATTTATTTCCATATCTTTTTTTTTTTTTACAAAAACCTAACCAGTTTTCTTCTGTCTGTAACTTCAGACAGGTGCTATCATGCATGCTACTGGTGGGGAACTGAAGGAATTCCAAATAAAATCCTGTTTCTTGTTTTGTTTCCATTGAAGCCATGCTGGAGCAGCCTTTACAACAGGGGAGGGCAATTTTCCCAGGGTCAGGAGTCACAACTTGCTCCCTCAACCAGCTGGAGGGCTGCAGGTGACATCACTAGGTAGGTGGTGAAGTCACAGAAGGGATTACCGCAGGTACCCCAGTCCTGCTGTATTAAATTACAGGGCATGCTGTAACCTTTGCCTGGGCTATAATGGTTACAGACAGTGGATGACATTCTTTTAAAAATTAGCACCATGCCTATAAAGTTTCAGTTAACTACAGCAAAGAGCTCTAGAGCACTTCCATTATTAATAGCAAATAAATTTGTTTTGCAAATTATTCCTTTTTTTCCAAAACACACACTGCTATTACAGATGTAAGGTAAACATTTTTTTTTTCAGAATCAATTTCCTCAAAGGTTATTGCTATTAGTTTTCTACTCATGCGTGTCATACTAGGTGCCTTGTGAACATAGTATCTTAAATTTTATTGAGGGTTCTTTTCTTCAGTTAGATAACGGTTTCTAGATTCATGCAAAGACTGTCATCAAATTGAAACTTTTTTAAAAATTGAGAAAACGCTGTTATACAACTTCCTCATATATAAATTTGGGGAATGTTAGCCTGTATTTCCCATAACAACAGACTGTCAAACTGCAGCCCTGTATTCTTCATGCATGTAGACTGTCACCTGCTGTCAAATTGTCTCATATGATCAATCAATATCTTCAGGAAGAAGAAATGCTTTTTTTCGCCTTGTAAACACTGATTTTTTAGCATCGCAAATTTAAGTTTGGAATTTCAAGGGGAAAAAAATGAAATCCATGGAATTCAAACGGAAGGAACATCTGATTTCAAGTGAATTCTATTTCTTTAGAAATAGGTAATAAGTCTAGGAAGGAATGGACACAAGAACTTTGACACCGATTTTTCTGTGTTCTTCATACAAACTCAGTAATTTGATGCATTTATGCTTATCTCTGTGCAACAGTAAATAATTTTTTTAAAAATTATTTTGTGATTTGGAATCCCATTTTAAACTTTTACAGAAACTTTTTTTAAGTTGAAACCAACCACTTCCATCCAGTGGTCCTTTGGATTTTTCAGCTTGTCTAATTTGCCAGGAGTTTCATTTGCATTTTTAACTAACATATAATATTTTGTTGAATTGAGCAGTTTTATAATTTTCAATATTGCACATTTCTATTTTAATATATAAAGCTAAAAAGTTATTTTTACACATTTTATATATACTTTTATTACAAAAAGTTTGATTTTGTTTATTTCTTGTGAGATTGGCTGCTACTATATCTTTTTGTGCTGTATACACAAACACAGATTTTACATTTATATTTCCCCAATTATATCTATATAATGGTGTGCACTTTTTAATTATTTTATTCTACATTTCTATATGCATTTTTGTAAAAAAAAAAAGAAAGTGATCTTTGACCATAAAGTAAAAGAAATCAGCATGAAAACTTCTCCATATCAGAAATAGAAGAAGTGATGTGCAAAACGAGAATCCAAAAACTCAGGTTTATGCTAGACTCTGAAGTGCTTTTAAATCACATCATACAGGTGAGATATTGTAATCAGAACATAATAAGCCAATACTTTTACTCTAATCTTTAGTTTGCATGATATGGTGCCTTGTCTTTTTCAGGTTATTATTTACCAGGGTGGTCAGATTTTTGATGGTGCAGCCCAGTTTCATGGGCGAGTGGGGTTTGCAAAAACAATGCCAACCACCAGTGCCTCCATCTTCATCAACAATACCAAGCTCTCAGATACGGGAACTTACCAGTGTTTGGTGAATAATCTACCAGACCGAGGAGGACGGAATATTGGAGTCATTGGGCTGAATGTCTTGGGTATGATCTTTCTAAAATGGGTAATAGATTTAAAATATGGAGGTAAACTGATGTACAACTTTCCTTTTAATTTTAATTGTAAGCAAGACTCTGGAACAGGAACTGCTGCCATGTCAGTGGTCCATCAGTTTTGCACAAGAGTACTAGATAACTATAATTTACGTTAACTCTATGATTCTTCCCAGTTTCATTCATATCTGAAATAACACAACAGTAAAATGGAAAGGGGTAAGAAGTCATAATTAAAATTGGTCTCTCTCCAAAACTTCTATTAACAACTCAACTCTCTGCATATTTTTCCATTACAGTCAGTCCTCATTTAGTAATTACCTTGGTTAAGGACCATTCACAAATATGAGATTAATAGGTGTTAATAAAAAAATCATTTTCTGCCCAATATGTGCAATTATCAGCAAATTTCAGGTGCCTCAAGCCTGCCAGAGGGTTCTAATAAACTAATTAAGATCACAGAGCTGAGCAGTAACACTTTTTAGAGAAGTGCTGCCTGAGGAAAAAAGCAGGAAGAGATAGCTTCTTTAACCAAAGTCCTGTGAGGGGGCAAAAGTGGAGGGGGGGATCAGACATGGCACATTGTAAGAGAGACCTTTGTCTAAATGAGAGGACAGCAACAGTGACCCTTGCAGCATCTCTCTTTCTCTCTGCTTACTTAGTGACCATTTCACTTAGCTAAGTTGTTGGGCAGAGTGTAGTCAGTAAACAAGGATAGGATGTAAATACTTGATTAAAATTTTGACAGAGTATAGGAAAGGAAACAAAAAGCAATTTGGAGATGACAGAATATTGTACATAGGCCTACCTAGTTCCTGCTGTCATGCTTGACAGGTGCTTATCCTGCTAGTTGGTGGCATGCTAAAGAGGGAGTACAGTAAAGCCAGCTAGTTAAACCCATCACTGCCTGTCACAGAAGGCCCACTCGCAAATCAGAACAATACAGATAAACAGAGATTGGAAACATGGAGAATAAAGACAGAAAAGAATGGCAGTAGAAATACAGGTAGTCCTAGACTTAGAACAGTTCACTTAGTGACCATTCAAAGTTACAATGGCACTGGGAAAAATGAGTTATGACCATTTTTCACACTAATGACCATTGCAGCATCCCCATGGTCATGTGATTTACATTTGGATGCTTGACAGCCAACTCACATTTATGACGGTCGCAGCGTCTCAGGGTCATGTGATCCCTTTTTGTGACCTTTTGAAAAGCAAAGTCAATGGGGAAACCAGATTCACTTAATAATCATGTTACTAATTCAACAACTGCAGTGATTCGCTTAACAATTGTGGCAAGAAAAGTCATAGAATGGGCCAAAATGCAACAAATTTATCACTTAATAACATAATTTTTGGGCTCAATTGTGGTCGTAAGTTGAGGACTACTTGTATAAAATGTCACTTTAGTTCAGTAATAGGGAAAGGCCTTCAGTCACTCAGTATCCCATCTAACTTCCTGGTTTCCATACAGGTAATTCTAAACTTACAATTCATTTAGTGACCATTCAAAGTTACAACAGTGCTAAAAAAGTGACTTATGACTTTTTCTCACTTATGATTATTGCAGTTGGGTTGGATTATTGCAGATTCATATTTATGACAGTTGCAGTGTCCCAGAGTCACCTTTTGTGACCTGACAAGCAAAGTCATTTCACTTCATTGTTAAGTGAAGCCAGATTCATTTAGCAACCGTATTACTAACTTAACAACTGCAGTGATTTCTTTAACAACTGAAGCAAGAAAAGTCGCAAAATGGAGCAAAACCCATCAGTTAAGAATTATCTCACTTAGCAGCAGAAATTTTGGGCTCAATTATTGTCGTAAGTTGACAACTACCTCTACTGGGGAAAGAGTTAGGTAAAGGCAGGGATAAACCCATCGACTATCTCCTTGCCAAGATAAATACCTGCATCTTGTCAGTTAAATTTATTGCCAATATGTTGCTCTCCTTTAAAAAAAATCAAAATGTATTTCTTTATCTTAAAATGCCTTTGAAACTCATAGCCATATTAGATGAAAGAATAATTTTGTTGACACTGCAGCAAGGAAGAAATAGTTCAAACATAAGCACGCACACTTCGTTACAAAAACCCACACCCCAGCAACACCTTTCAGATATTAGCATTATGTTTCACTTAATCCTTAGTTGTATAATATATGCATGTGTGGATACTTTGGATTCACTCAGGGACCAGAATGTCAGAATTCCTAGCATCCTTACCCAACATGTATTTATTTAATGCATGGTGCATTCAGGAAGTATTCGGACTACTTTTGTCAATTTTGTATGCTGCAGCCTGATTCTATAGTTGTTGAAATTCATTTTTTTTCTCATTAATCTATACCCATTTCCCCATAATGAAGTGAATGAAGTTTTCACAAAGTGAAAGCAGGATTTTAGAAATGTCTGTAAACAAAATTGACAAAAGTAAGGGGAGCTGAATACCTTTTGAATGCACTGTAATTGTCCAGTTTCCTGATTTCTAGAAAAAAAAATGAGATAGAAGACCCTTTCAACTTTTTCGCTTAAAAGATAAATTTTGTAGATTCTAGTATAAGTGGGACAGAAGTGCGTTATGAGAGATTCAAGCTAGCTTTAGATAGTAGAAGATAGGACTGGTAACAGGAGTCAGAAGTATATGATAGAACCACTTACAGAAGGCAAAGAATTCTGTCTACTTTTGATCTATTGTGGCACATTTTCAAAAGTTTTTTCTAGTGGTATAAGTATCCTTAAACTCTGTACAGTTTATTTTTAGCATTCCTTGACCATGTTTATGTTAGGTGCTTTTAAGAATTTGGTACCTACTTGATCCATAGTCGTACCATCTTTCTCTACATAGATAATAAAAGTAAATCTCATAACCTTATCAAGGCAATAGAATCTAGCTTTAAAGTAAAGTATTTTCATAGTATCGTTATTGTGATAATTGAGAGAGACTACAGATGTTGTCCTTCCCTGTGTGGACAGTAATAAAAAATGGCCACACTTAAGTCTACAGTTATGACTGAGCTCAGTTGCTAAAGATTAACAGGTTGAAAGTTATGATGGACTTGAAAAAAGCAACTTAAGACATATTCTCAAAGTTACAACTACCGAACCAACCGCACAATTACATGCATTTTGGGCACTTGGCAATTGTTTTGCATTTACGAGTGTTTGCAGCATCCTGTGGCAACATGTTTGTGTTTTGTGATTATTATTTTTTTGCCATTTTCAGGCACAGCATCCATTGCATAAAAAGGCTTCAAACTGACCGTGTAGTTTGATAAACAATCGTGTGGTTCGCTTTATTGACAGTTTTTAAAAAGGTGATAAAATTGAGTCAGGTTACATGGTCCCTCGACTTACAACCACAATGGCTTGCAACTAAAATATCAGTCCCATTTGTGGTCATAAGTTGATGACTACCTGTAGTTACAAAAGTCTTAGCAGGTTACCTTGCCTGTTGCTTCCTTATAAGTATTGAACATCTGTATCCTCTCATTTTTAAAGAAAACTGTCTATATTTGTAAAGATGACAAGAATGTTAAAAATTACTGTAAGTAACTCATGCCATCTTCTGTTGTAACAGTTCCTCCATCTGCCCCTGACTGCAGAATTCAGGGTTCTTTGAATATTGGTAGTGACATCACACTGAGTTGTAATTCAGAAGAAGGCATCCCTCGACCAACTTACAACTGGGAAAGGCTGGATAATGCTCCCAAGCTGCCTCCAACATCCATCCAAGGTGACCATTCTCTATCCTTCTTTCTGTTTCATTTGGACGCTTGAGTAATTTAAAAAAAAAATAAATGGTGGTAATGTGGTCGTAAGTTTTGCATTTTGTCCCAAACTGCTGCTTCAGTTACTTTTGTAAAGCACCTGATCCAAGCATTTTATGGAAGAGAGGAAAGCAATTAATATTGTCAATTAATGCTGATATTATCAATTAATGCTGATAATCTAAATATAAAAACTCATTAAAAGTAACAAGCAAGAGAAGGGAAAAATCTGTTTTGGGTGATAAAAATAACCAAGCCTATAAAGCATTGGGCGCCCTCTAGTGGAATTCTAATTAGGTTAAGTATTTTTATGTATGAAATAAAATAGCACACATTACTTTAAAGTAATGGTGGACAGCTATTTTGGCAAATTTGCCAGAAATCCAATATGTCAAATATTATTATTATAAAATATACTATAAAACATAATAATTCCATCCTTAATTTTTTTTCTTGTAATATATTTTATAGGAATAGTAATACCAGGCAATCAGGTTTATGTGACATCACAAATGATTTCAGAGTTTTGGCAGTGCTTTCTGCCCCCACATGAAATAAATGCTTAAAAATAAAACTCTAAAGAGGAGGATCTCAAAGAATGGATGCATGTTCTTTTGCTTGTTTCAGTTTTTTTTTAATCAAAAAGAATCATGTTCATAGAAGTCATATAGATTATTGTAATAATTCAATTGTGTTATTTTAAATAAGTTTATACTTGGTTGTTTTAAGGATACAGTACTCGGGGTTTTTTTAAATGAATGTTCAAAACATCTAAGTATTTGCAAAAAAAATTTAAAAGTGTATCAATAAAAAATGCAGATAGCAGTCACTTTATCCCAAAAGTCTTATTAGATGTAGACAGACAGACAGACAGACATATAGTTCACCAGCTGATGAAAAGTGAGTAATGATGGTAAACTGACTTTTCAAAGTGTTTTGCCAAGGGTAAATCCATCAGATTTTGTACTTAGAATAGTAATGGTAGATTGTAAGTAGAAAGCTTTTGAACAAATCAAGTGAAAACAAAGCCAGAAACACAGGAGAGCGATCTGAAATTTCAGGAAAATAGATTGCAGGAACATAATTTTGATTATTGATCCCAATACTCAGTTGAGATATATTTCTACCCAGAGCTTCTCCTGCTCTCCTCTATCCCAACCTGTTCTGAAATAACTTTACAAAGTTTTTTTTTCTCCCCTTGTAATGAATTTGTAGGCTCTGTGTTTGACTATTAACACCCATATGTTTGTTATTTTGGAACACAGTTGAGTGCATGCCAGACTCAACAGAATCCTCAGCTTCTGTCAGATTAGTGAGCAACATTTCCTGCGCCCCTTTTTCTGACTAAACGAGAAAAGTCAGTCTGAAACTATGATACAACATTGTTTAAATGGGAAATAAGTAATATTCTAATGTTGAACAAAACATACTTTGGAAAAAGATAAAGTTGTTTAAATTTGCTAATGTTCATATAAAGCAGGGGTGTCAAACTTGCAACGTCACATGACATATCAGGACTTTTTCCTCCTTTGCTAAACTGGGCATGGGCGTGGCTAGCGGATGATGCATCCAACCCACAGGCTGGATGTTTGACAGCTCTGAAATAAAGAGATAGGTCAGAAGTTGGACTGAAAGTTTCTGTTAAAGCATCCTTGGGAAGAAAAAACCTCTAAAATTATATAAAACAAATATAGGAAATCAGTACAAATAAAGATAAACTTATTTTTTTCTAGAAGGTATTTTCAGCAATTTATAGCCACAACAACAACCACAAAAAGACTTCAGCAAGTTCTTAGCAAACAGTTACTTCCGATTAGAGTATCAGTGGCTCAGAATCACAAATAGCTATTTTACTATAGTAGAACTGATTGTGAACATAGACTTTGGGTCAATAAAACATGGGGAATATCTGTCACAGTGGTCGCAATGGTAGTAGTCTATAAATTGAAAATCGCTCATCTGAATCTTATTGATATGTCAGTAGTACCTCCTACATGGGAAACTTTTTCCAAGAGCCAGAGTTATAGCCTAGGTTCATTATTTTTTCTAAAGATTTCTTCATAGTACATTATGTATAGAACTTATAAAATTGATTGGTGTGTTTAGCTAAGCACTTAAAACTCAAGATTAGATCAAGGGGGTTGTAGCAAGGACTGGAATGAAAATAATCTTCCTGGAAACATTATCTAAAACTTCCTATGGTCCCAGATTGAGAGACAAATTGCCTGAAGCATTTTAAAAGCTATGTCACTTTCCTGCTACTAAATATTTCATACTGTATTGTAACAAATATGTTTATTTTGCACCCCAAAATTTATATAAGTATTCATGTATTTGTTGATTTGCAAAACTCTCTTTAAGTTTTATTAGCAAAATTTAGAACAGCCTTCTAAAATCTGATATTTTTCTTGAAGTGTAGTATTTGCTGGGAAGGCTTGATTAGATGGAGAAAAGGTATTGTAGAATGTGAACGGTGGTTGATTTTTTAAAATTCATTCATGAGTCTTGATTCACAGACTGAAATGTTTTCTTTTCTGGAAGAAGAAAACAAAAGAAAAGGAAAACAGTGCAAAGACAAGACAAAACAAGAAAGAAAAAGAAGAAAAAAACCCCTGACTCGTTCAAACACTGTCCTCAGTTTCCTTGTTAAAGTGAAAGATTGGTGATAGTTTTGTGGGGGGGGGGTTAAGTTTTCTTACTGTGTTCCTTTGGTCTTTAGAAGCAAATGACCATTATAAGCTTCTTATACTCTAGTCTCATTTGTAAAAGATGCTTTCATCTGGAGGTTGTTTTGTAATCTGTCTTTTAAGAGCCTTACATTACAATTTAGGTTTTCTTGGATTTGCATTTTCAAAATTCTGGTAAAATGGTTCTTCTCCCTTATATGATTTGCACTTTAATTTATAAGATTTTATTTATTTTGTTTTTGTTCTTTCCTGTCTAGATCTAGTTCAGGGTACTCTTCTTCTGCGCAATATTAGCTCTTTGTCATCAGGACGTTACCAATGTATGGCATCCAATGTCATTGGAAGCAGCACCTGTTCTCTTGAAGTTCAAGTGATTACACGTGAGTTAGATTTAGTATTCAGAACTTGTTGTTTTGTATTGGGATCTGTGCAGCTTTATAACTCTTGTCTATATTACTGCTGCAGAATTTCAGGTAATAATTCATTCCATTGCTTTTTTTATATTAGAAAAATCATCACTCTTATATATGTTACCAGCAGTGTGTGAAAAGCTGGCACTGTATAGGAAATCTATAAAATGCACGATGTTTTTAGGCAAAGTATGAAATCTCTGTGTTATTTTAATATGCTACATACTTTCTCTAGGCATTCTATATAATACCTAGACATTATGCAGAAGGACAGGAACTATTCAGGCAAAGTATGAAAAGAGAGTCATGAAAAATTTTGGGATTAGGGTTAACCTTACCCCTAACTCTTTATTGAGAAGACATATATGAACATGAAAAATAAAGGATTTTCTTATTGTAAAAAAACAAGCAAAAAAGACCAGTATCGACTACTTGTTGCAACAAAGAAGGCTAGAATGGCATTTTAGCGGCAATATATTATACTTTGCTGGTTTGCCTTTTGCATAGAATGTCTAGGAAATGTGTGAAACATTAAGTATTTCATACTTTTCCATTTTTGGCATTCTATAGATTTCCTAGGCATTCTATAAAATGACTAATATCTCACATTGACAGTAACATATATAAATAAACTTTCCCTAATATGTATCTTTTATATTAACTTGCATTTCTCCAATATGATTTTTAATATGAATGTCTCATGTTCATTTTAAAAAATGTTTATGCACTCTTTTGCATAGTTTCCCCAAATGTAAGTTTTTGTTTGGGGTTATTGTTATAATTAAATAGATTTTTTCACCTTAAATGATGGATGCTACTGGATTCTGCTATCTGCTGCTGCTGCCTATATTACTGCAAAGCCTATTTTGGTAGATTCTACCAATTCACAGAAATTCTGTGGGAAATTTCTTTAACATCCCTAATCTTGCTGGTTCTGATCATCTCTGACCTTTCTTACAGGAAGGTCAGCATTAGAGAAAGGTTTTCTTTCACTACACCAGACATTTAGAACAAATGAACTATTATGTGGCTGAATGATAATTGAATTTTCTTGTACAGTTTTATTTTTTTTTCTACAAATAGCTATAAGTGATTTAGTTTTTCAAGGAAGGTCTATTTTCTGCACACATCTCAAGTCTAAATTGCATCTTAGAGCTGTTATTTTAGAAAGAGAAACATAATAACTGTACCACCAAAGCAATATTATTGGGATGTTGAATTGTAACTGCAGCACAGTAGAAAAGTGTAAATTGTCGTTTCTATATTTTGGCTCCAATCCATATCGGAAGGCCTTGGGGGGGATAAAAGCACTCGGGGAAATTTTAGTTTAGTAAAACTATATCTGTTTTACCTCCTTATATATTTCATTGTTTCAAAATCAAGTGCTTTTTTCTGTCATGTTTTAAAGAAACTGACTTGATTTTGTTCTAGGAAACAAAATAAAATACTTGCATTGTCATAGTCAATAGATATGGCTGTTTCCAGCAGAGGAAAGATCCTTTCATGCCTGTTCAGTGCATCGCTACTAAAGGAGAGATGTCTGTCAGTAATCACTGAATAACTATTAAAGTTATTAATGGTGTGAAGATGTTCATATACCACTTTGTCTCTATTCTACATTGGTAACAGACAGGATACTGATTATAGGCTGAACTCAAATACAGTCGAATACCTGGAGATATCCCAAAATTCAGTCATTCAGTCACTTAGTTGAATACAAAGAAGTTAAGGCTGTCCGAGTGGATAGACAGAGCATTTATGCTCTTTAAAGTTCTGTCACTTTAAGAAGAAATTAGCAAAGTTTGTGAAGTTGTTTTCTTTTCTAAAAAAAAAAGAGCAGTAAATTAAATTGACACAAACACATATACACAGCAATCCTACATTATTAGTCTGTGTAATTATTAATTTGCCCTATCACCTTGTCCCAGGACTTCAGACATTCATAATGGATTTAAAGCTGTTTTGGCTATGTGCAGATTGCATGGAATAATTTCACTTTGCTAAAAGCTCTCTTGTTTGGATGAATGCCAGAATCCACTCCAAAATATGCATATGGAAACATTTCTAGTGTGACAAAAGGTTGGGAAGATGTTAATAACCTCTAGTGTTATATCACAAGTTACAAGAATATGTAAGACAACATTCAGCACATACTCATTCTGCACCAGCTTTCTTATACTGAACTTTTGATTCATGGATGCTAAGTGATCATTGGTTACTTTTAGGAATACAGCTGGTCTTTCCTGCTGCCTGCTGTGGTTCTTTGAACATGCTCATGTGTTCTTTCTACTTAGATTTTGCATGTGTTCCATGTCCCACACAGCTAATCCTCGGAATATTGGTCTGATTGCCGGAGCTGCAGCAGCAGGGGCAGTTGTGCTTATTGTCTGCATTGTCTTGGTGGCTGTTACACTCTTTTATTGGAAAAACAAACACAAGGAGGAAGAGGAGGAGGAGATTCCCAATGAGATAAGGTTTGTCCTTGGAAAATACTTTGTCTACCCTTCCAAATTTCTTCCCTTTCTTCCAAGCAAGATTATCTCCAGGTTTCAAGAGAAAGACGTTGCAGTAACTTCTCATTCTTGAGTGTAATGAATTCAAATTAGATGTTAGCATACAAGATTTTCATTCCTAATTCTTATAATACTAGTAATGGTATGGCTATGCAGTGCCAGTTATTAATGGGGTAGGCATAAGTGCAATGCAAGTCTCATCCATCATCTTTTCTGACACGTTAGCAAGAGGGTTGCATGCAATATTCCTGGTAAGAGAAGTATAGTTTGTTAATTAGTCATGGCAGTCAAAACAAGCAATAAATTCTTCAAGAGAAAATAATTCCTTTTAAATGCTAGCTAATGGCAATAACATACGAAATAACCATGGCTAATTTCTGCCTTTTGTCCATTATCGCTGTATATCAGCTTTGACATAAAGAAACCAGGATATTGGCACGAAAAATTAGAATGTAAAACTTAAAGTTGTGATGTCTTGTCCTTGCATATTCGGGGAAGAATTAAGATGCTGATATCAAAGAAGTGAAATAATTTGGAGCTTTTTTGCTGTCCAATGTTAATTATTTCATGCATGCTTGTCAATAAGCGAAGAAGTGTTCCTATTTGTCTTGGAAATGAGTGGATATTGAGGAAATGGTGTGACAGGAATTATAGTTATGTCTTTCTTTTTCTTAGGGAGGATGATTTGCCACCCAAATGTTCTTCATCCACAAAAGCCTTTCGTGGTGATGCTTCCTCATCTGAAAATGACACTCTCACCTCCTCCAATACCTACAACAGTCGATACTGGAATGACCCCAAAGCAAACCATGCTACAGACTCCTTCACTCACCTCAACAGTGACGCACGGCAGGCCTTCTCTCGTTCTGGAAGTACCAATGCCCGTTCTGTATATGCTAATGGAGGTCACCCAGCACCCCCTCCACCGAAGACATTGGTAGTGACAACCAATACAGCTCCATCTCCACAGGAGATGGCCAGGAGTAATGGATCAGTGAGTCGGAAACCACGACCCCAACATACATGGTCCTATGCTGTAAGCCAAGCAACTCTGGAGAGGATAGGTGCTGTGCCTGTAATGGTACCAGCACAGAGCCGAGCAGGCTCTTTGGTGTAAAAAATGGTTGTGGTTCTGCAAATTTGTTACAATAAGTGGGAGTGAAGATGGGCCCAATAAGAGACTCTCCTCTTCCTCCCTGAGATGGAGGGGAAGATCTGTGTTCTTCCCTTATCCCAATTAACTGAACCCAACTGATGTGATGATCCCTCCTTTATTACCCCACCCTCATGATCTCAGGGGCTCCTCAGCTATGGCTGTATGTGCCAAGGTCAAAAGGAGGCCATTTAAGGCATCAGGGGAAGGAGGCCATACTTGCTTTCTAAGGTCTGCTATGTGAAATTTCTATCAGTATGGTAAACCAGATGGAATTTATAAAGTTCAGAGGTCAGTAGATCAGCTCAGCTGCCTTGGGCCTAGCCCATTGCTGCTTGGCGCGAAACAGATGATGATGAGCAGGAACTGGTGACATTCTGTCTGTGACTACTGATCTCAAAGGAAAAAAGCAGAGGAAAAAAATAAGCTGAGGCAAAAGAAGTGGGATGGAGGGCGATTGACTTGAGAGTTATATTTTATTTAATTCTTTTTCTGGAGTTCTTTATTTCAATCTTCCTCCCTTCTCCTGGTTCCTGTCATTCTCCAAATTCGATTTTTCTCCCCCGTGCACTAGTTTTCTGGATGCTTCTCACATCCCTTGCCACCTCCATGGCAACTCTGGTCGTTTTGGCCTTGTTCCCTGAAGGGCTGCTTGGCATCTAATTGGCCTGCTGCTGCTGTTGTTGCTGTTGTTTGGCTGTTGTTGAAAGGAGGGATTTGGGGAGGGCATGGTGTGGGGTTGAAAGCTAAAACCTCCATTGCTTAACTGAACTTGCTGTGTATTTTCTAGAGTGTGGCTGGTATTTCTCAAAAGAGCTAGATTTCCAAAGCTTTTGGCATCTGCATGGCATGTCCCCATATATGGCTGTGTGGGGCTGGCCTGCATGGTCAGGTGGATAGTTGACCATTCACACATTCAAAGCATTCATTTTAACCCTTCCTTTACAGAATATCTTGGACTTATTATATTAGGGAAGGGAGGGAGGAAGGAAGGAAGGAAGGAAGGAAGGAAGGAAGGAAGGAAG
>JANHFL010001091.1:163074-181830 GCA_032468155.1 Oxyrhabdium leporinum
TGGATGACTGTGGAACAGAAAGGCAATGAAAAAAGGGTTATTGAATGCATGGCAGCAATAAGAAAGCCTAGCATCCAGGCAACGCCTGCCATTTGCAAGCAACTTCCCCATTTCATTGTAGACATATAATGTAAAGGATGGCAGATAGCCACATATCTGTCATAGGCCATAGCAGTGAGAAGGAAAAGGTCTGACGACAGGAAGAAAACAAAGAAAAACATTTGTGCAGCACATTCAGAGTATGATATCCGTCTTATGTTCATGAGGGCACTGGCTATTGATCTGGGAATGGTGACAGTGGTGGATCCCAGATCAACAATTGCTAAATTAACTAGAAAGAAGTACATTGGTGTCTGAAGATGGTTGTTCGTTACTACCAGAATGATGAGGAGAAGATTTCCTGTCAGGATAGCCAGATACATCATGAGGAAGACCACAAAGTGCAAAAGCTGGAACTCCCGTTGCTCAGAAAATCCCATAAGCAAGAAATCCATGATAACGGTTCTGTTTGTCATTGTTGAAATTTTAACTGTGAGAGAAAAATATATCAATTTAGCCAATGTTCCCACGGAATATGTACCATTTTACAAAACTATACACTGCAACACTCATAACATAGAAAGCTGTATTTATAACTTCCAAGATAATTCTCCAACACCAACTTCCTTTTATTAACGCAACCATTTTTATAGGATAATAATATACTATAGCAGATGATTTATCATTTTATCTATTCAGAAAATTCCAATCTTGCTTAAACTTAGAATTCAAATACAATTTTGCTTTACTGTGATTTGCCAAAGCATTACAAACATCAAATCAGCAATTCCCTGATATCCAAGGAGGAGAATAAATCATGCTTGATTATAAGCCTAATTCAAGTCTTTCTTTGGAATAACTCCTCCATTGCGTTTAACAACAGAATATCGTTGACCAAACCAGTCTCAGTTTATCTACACATATCTTCAAGAATTGGTTATAAAAAGAGACAAAAGTATAAACAATATTTGAAGCTCCAGGTGTGATAGATTGCTGAGCATCACAATATAGGCACTGCAGCTGCATCATAAAAAAATATTTCTATTTCAAGAATTTAGCTTATTTTTGCCAAAGTCTTAAAAATGAAAAGCTCAAAACAGATGATGAAAGAAACAAACCAGGTTTGTAGGTAATCTTTTCTTAGATATTTTTTAAGCTTCACAATGTAGCTCTTGGGGGGGCTAGACTAGATGACCTACAAGGTACCTTCCAACACTGTTAATCTAAT
This sequence comes from Oxyrhabdium leporinum, assembly GCA_032468155.1. Lineage (NCBI taxonomy): Eukaryota > Metazoa > Chordata > Lepidosauria > Squamata > Cyclocoridae > Oxyrhabdium > Oxyrhabdium leporinum. The sequence continues at coordinate 164,342 of JANHFL010001091.1, forward strand.
CTAATTATTTCTATTTATGTCTAATTGTTTTAAATGGGTTTTGGATAATATTTTAATTGTTGGTTTTACTGTACACTGCTCAGGGTCACATTTGTGTAAAAGAGGGCATATACATTTGATAAATAAATAGCTAAAGTATTTCTGCTACAAATGCCACTAAATTATGACTCTGCAGATGTTGCTGCTCCATGGATGTAATCATTATCATGCTTGCTGGGACATAGAAGCACAGTTTAATATCTATAAAAACACAAGTCCCACCTCTATTATAGAATTCCACAAGGAGGCTAAAGAATGCAATACTTTTTCCCTGATGCTTGTCCCAAAGATCTAATATTCAGAGACAAACATAAACTCTTTGAATGATGGCAATTGGGAGCATGAGATTTTTCCTGCATGTTCTTCAACATAAAACATTTTAATCATGTGTATATAGTTCTGCTCTTTTACAGCTTTTGGTGTAAGATTCTGTCTGGGCTCCTTACATAATACTTTTCAGTTCTGAAGTTCAATTCAATTTCTAGCAATAAGAAAGGTGGTGGCTCTCACTTACTGTGCTATTAAATAGATTTGAATAACATGCTCAAAGCATACTTCAAGTGGAGCTAATGCCATGGATTGCACAGTCTTCTCCTTTTGAAGTTCGCAGGGCATAGTTCACGTCTCCAGTACCTTTAAGATTAATAATATGTATATTTATAAAATTCAGAGTTTATTCACATCTAATCAGAACCCTTTTCTGGGGATATTCAACTTTATAAAACTGAAAAAAGAGACAAAGAGAATGATTAACTATACTACCTTACAAAAGCATAACAATAAAGCTTCCAAAATGGCAAAAATGAATATATTAATGTAGTGTCTCAGGAGCCTTCCAAAGTGCCTAGAATATATTCCAAACATTTCAGATATTGGAGCCTGAGGTCAGTCAACCCCAAATGATTGGCGACTCTTGCTTCCATGCATTTGACAAAGGGGATCTAAACCACAAAATTGTAAGCGTTAGTGGCCCAGATATTTTCTGGATGTCTCAAGCCCTTTTATTTATTTCCCTGCAAAATATTAGAATGATTATGGACAAACATAATTAATTAAAACCAAATCAATATTGGTGGCAGTATTTGGGAATTTAAAGAAAAAAATCCCATTTCAGAAGCAATCATAAATCATTTCCATATTGCTGCTAAGAAGACAACATAGATATGTCCATTTGTTTATCAGGAACCCCTCTTTGTTCAAAGTATTCTTTACTTTGAATAAACCAGGTAGGGAAAGCATTCAGGACACGGCATCTGAAATTCCTCCAATATCTTTATTAACAATGGAATGGAACATCAGGAATAAATTGTATCTGAATTGTGTCTGTCCCTCTCTGCTTATCCTTCAGCGGTAAAAGCAAACATCGCATAGAAAAAGGAACCAAAATGGCATGATGGTTCATGTGATTGAAGTAGGAACTTTGCAGTGGTAAACATTAGCAAAACAAATTTCCAAACTTTCCTTTCTAACTTAGATGACAGATTGATCATCTCAAGTATTTTAATTGTCATGATTTACAGCTTCCAAAAGAGGAATGGGACCGTGGTGATTCTTCTGGATTTTCTGGGAAATTTGATACCATTAATCAAGATACTACCACAATTCCTGAGACATTTCATAAGTTGATGCTTGGTGATGTTCTTTCTCCTATGGGAGTTGTCCTCATTCTTTTTTTCTGCCTAATTCTAAAAGTACTTTTTTTCTTTAAAATTTTGATGCTAGTTCTTGAGCTTACTTGACTCTTGTAAAGTGACAGAGGGTGCTGCTTTATTGCTTTCTCTCCATTATTTTTCAACCTTCCTGGATGTCATTGCTTTTCCCCGCCATCCCCTATGGAAGAATTAATTTATTTTCTGATTATGCAAAGAATTCTCTTAAGATTTCATTGAAACATGGGACTACCGGAGAGATGACTGTCCAGTTATAGACTGCCTCTTTACCACCCTTTAACAAACTAAATATCAGAAGCCTGCACTCAACCTGTTACAACCTCACTGAATTTTTATTCCTAATTTAAAAATTCAAAAGTATTTCCTGCATCAAATTGAATTGGAATTGCCAAAAATGCAGATGTTATGTTCTTATGTTCTAGTGGCTCACACACCTGAGAGTTAGTATTAGAAAGTTAGTTCTATGTTTGTGCAATTCCAAGTGGTTTTTTTTAAATCTTCCAATCCAGTGCTGCAAAGAACTAATATAGTAACAGAAATCTAAATGACTCTGCATCAGCTTACAGTTAATAACAGCTGGATAAAAGAAGCTGATTAAGTAAGAAGGGGATTAACTCAACCCTCTCTCATTATTTTCCTTCAAGTCATATTTCTTAGTGTCTTATCAATCTAATTTGACATTCCAGATATATTCTTCCAATGTTTCTAGGAAACAAGTTTAAAAAGAAGCTTTTGAAGGACAAATGGTCCAGGGAACAAAAACAGGGGTGGGCTTCAAAAATTTTAGCAACGGGCTCTCTGCCAGGTTGCTGGGTGGGCGTGGCCATGGCCTAGTTGGCCTTCTGCACCATGGGGGGGTTGCCCTCCCCAGGCTCCGGAGGCTTTCCTCGAGCCCCCGGGAGGGCAAAAACAGCTTCCCTGGGCTCTGGAGGCTCTCTGGAGATCAGAAATGGGCCTGTTTCCAGCCTTCCTGAATTTCCAGGAGGCCCGTTTTTTACCTTCCCCAGGTTCCGGAGGCTTTCCTCGAGCCTCTGGGAGGGCAAAAATGGCCTCCCCGAGCTCCGGAGGCTCTCTGGTGGCTGGAAACGAGCCCATTTCCTGCCTTCCCAAAGGCCCATTTTTCACCCTCCCCAAGCCTCTAAGCAGGCCCCGTACTTACCTGGGATCCAAAACGGGCCGTGTGGGACTCCGGGGAGGGGAGGGGTGGGGTGGTGGGGCCAGCCAGGAGTGGGATTTGGCAGTTTTCCGAACCACGCAGAATCTTCACTACAAGTTCACCTGAACCCATGCAAACCTGTAGCACCCCACCCCTGAACAAAATTGTTTTTGACATAGTTTTGCCTCATATATGGTTCATTGTCTTCAATTCTGCCATTTTATTTGTCATGAATTCCGCATTTGATGGTGTGATTTGGCTCTCATACATCTTCTGGTCACTCTTTGGAAATTAGGTAGTTTTTTGTAGCATTGTAAAAAGCAACTGCTCTTCTTGTTCTCCCATAGCTTCATCTCATTCCTGAGATAAAAAGAAATAATTCTGAATTTTCTTCAATAATGAAAGAAAATAGCACTCACGTAGAAAAGACTAACACATGTTCCTATGGCTATAGTAAGAAGCCATTGCTTAAATCTGGCATATAGACAGCAGGGAATAACAACTGTACTATTGTTATACTCTGAATTGGTCATTATATAGAATATATAGATTTCTATGGAGTCTTTGATGTTGCACCCTCCCTTCCCAACTTTGTCAATTTTAAGCCTAATTTAATGTTATTATTTATTAGTTTAAAAAATTGCTTTTATTGGTGTTCTCTGAACTTGCTGCTTAGAGCTCTGAGGCTTGAGCTTGGTGCTCTCTTCTATTGGGATATTACTTCTACATAGTTTTGGGTAAAAGCTTTGCTGCTGAAGGCAGAGATAAAATGGGAGGTATCACACAAACTCTGAAATTATTGTAAAAGTGTTATGATCCTTAACAGTTTCTGACTATTTTGGTATGCATCCCAGTACTTTCTCACCATGCACTGAACAGTCCTTTAAAAGCTGCAATCATGCCATATGTTCATTATTCTACATGCTAATTCTATTAGAGAAAAAGCATCATTTACACTGATTTTGATCTTTAAAATATAGCCTTGTGAACAGACTTGTAATCCCCGAGATCATAAAAACAAAATTAATGGAAAATGCTTCTTTTAAAAAAGAATATTGTATTGACAATTATATGATAGTATATCATTGGCTGTGTGCAACTGAATCCTGAACGGAATTGAGTTGCAAAGATTTAGAAGTTGTAAAAATCAAAGCAGGGTTCTTCAGAATTGACCTGAATCTAAAACTGAATGTTTCTGAAGCTTTTATAAGGTGTAGTTAGAACTTTATAAAAACTGATAAAGTCATCATAGTACCTGTAATGTGGTTTAAGGACAAGTGTTCACGTGTACAAGATGTCACTACTGAGGGTACAGGCCCAAAACTCAGCACAGCTAGTGTTTGAGTTACAGAAAAATCAATGCATACTTAAATAATTTGTGAAGGTTTATTCAGCATGGAGATCACTGTTGTATACATGGATGCTTGCCCTTAAATGGTATCATAAGACACAAAATTATTGATCTTGGGTGTTCTAGAATTTAGGCAATTTACAAAGACATAGAAACACAGACAATGAGTCTGTAAAAATTGACATGTTTCTCCTCAACCTAACCACATGTGGAAGAGGAAGGATATAACTCTATGACTTTATGAACATTTTAATGTTATTTTATAATTTTATGGTTTAATTTAGAAATATTTTTGTGAGACCCTGTTCCTGAAGCTGGACACATGAGATCAATTGGGATTGTTGCTCCTGTACAAGCCTCCCTGCTGTGTAGCAACCTACCTGTGTAAGCTGCTGGTGGCCATCTCAGGTTTGGCAGTGAAGTTCCCCAGGCTTATAGTCCCTGGGAGCTTCAGTCTGCCATTCCTGGGTTTGCCCTTGGAAGTGTGCCATGGTCACCATGGCAGCCATGGGCCTCTTCCAGATCATCTCTGATCTGACTCGAGACAGATGTAACTAACTATATAAGATGTCACCTCACCCCTATGTGCATCTTACACCCTTCCTTCCCATCTTTGCCAATTTTAAGCCTAATTTAATGTTATTACTTATTATTTTAAAGTTTTTATTGGTTTTAATGATTATAAGCCACCACCAGCAGCTGAGATGGACAGTATATAAATTGAATGAATGAATAAATAAATATATAATATTTTAACACAGTCTTCCAATATTATATCATAGAAAGGTGAGAAACAGGCAAAAATCTAATTCAAAGTGACTTTAAGAACTGCAAACAGGTCAATGAAGTCAAAGAGAGTGAAAAATAATTTCATCTTTCTTAAAGTCTCTTTGCGTTACCAAAGTACATTGCTCTCAAACAAGTTATATAAGGCTATAAAAAATAAATGGTGACACTGAGCAACAGTTTGAGATTCTGCCATCTCTTTCCTGTTTTCCTCTATTCACAGCATTAATGCCTAAACCCTTTCCTGAAGAGTTTGATTGAAACCAAGTCCCAAAGATGCTTTTTCAAAAGGCAGCTAAACTTTTGACATTTCACTTAACATCCAGGAAGCTTCTTCAGTTCTGACTGAAGTTCTGACATACAGCTTCTTGGATAATAAGCAAAATATCTCCAAGGAAAACCAAAGAAAGTTCAGTTGCCTTTTGAAAAAGCACCTTTGGGACAACCATGATCCAGATGACTGAGAAACACCATTGACCAGGCCTGTCAAACTCCTGGCCCACAGCCCAGATGCATCATGCACTGGCCACGCCCAGTTTAGCGAAGGGGGAAAAGTCCCGATACATCACATGACACTGCCATGATGACGTGAGTTTGACATCCCTGCCATAGACAATTAAAACCAAGCAGATGAAACAAGACAGAGAAGGAGAGAGAAAAAAGTTACAGGAGTTCATATTTAACAGTAGGGGAAGGTCAGTTACACACTTAACATTACTGTACATCTTTATTAAAGTTACTAATCTATTTTATTGATCTTTTAAATTCTTAAACTCTTTTTGTTTTTGTTTCCTTTATAAATTTTGTTAGCGTTTTGGAGTGTTTTCCAGAACAGAAAGAAATCAATTAAATAAGAATAAACTTAAACAACTGATATCCATGCTGCAGTATCCTATTAATAAAATAGAAAAAACTCTTTTATTTCTTTCTTTCTTTTGCAAAGTCTACTAACTTTCCCAATTTCCAGTATCTCAGAACCAAACTGTAGGCAGTCTGAGAGAACATGATACAGGACAGCTGCCTGTAAAGAGATAATGAATGTAAAACTCTTTTGTTCAAGAAGAAAAAGAAAATGTGTAAAGTACAAATTGAAGGGTTCGGGGGATTAAGCAGTTAACTACATCACACTGGTTCAAAGAGAATTTTTATTTTGTGTCTTTTTAATCTGGCTCTGTTCTCCCCCTCCCACCCTTTTCCTTTGCAATCAAATGAAATTCTGTAGTTGCCATAGAGAAGCAACGGAATAGAAAGGGAGTCATAAAACAGCCTTTAATTTTCCAAATGCATACAAGATCCAAAGGCTAAAAACAGAAGTTGGGAGGAAATAAAAATTGGCAATGAGGCAAATTTGTACAAATGATGAACAATCGCTATGGAAGGTTATCCAAAAGTGTGTCTAATGAATTATCATTTAGAGACTACAGAGACTGTGAAGCCATTCATATGCTACCCACTTTTCCATAAGGTGGTTTTGTTCTCTTGTGAGAATTTTCTAAGTCTTGGTTAGGGGGAAAAGGACATCATATCAAGCAGAATGGCTACATTTGTAGTTATCTTGACTTAAATACCTTTCAAATGTTAGTTCTTTGCCAAGAGGTCATTTTCTATATTGTGAGCTTTAAAAATTAATTTGATACTAACATATTTTAACTGTATTAAAACTCCTAGAATTATATTGCTTAAGGTTTTGCTTTTGCTATGAATTATTTTACTGCTAGCCAAAAATAAGAATCCACATGGAAGCAGTTATAAAGTTTATTTATTAATTTTATCAAATTTAGAAACCATTCATCTTCCTCAGAGAGGGTCTCTGGGCAGCATACAAATAAAATATTAGAAATAAAAACAATATAGAAATTTAACATAGCGACAAGGCTAGTTAAAATTCAATATTAAATGTTAATTAAAAGGTGAGGGAGGGTCTTCAAGACATTAACCATCCCTAGGGTGTGTGCTCTTTTGTGAGCCTCAAGTGAATGCAGAGCCAGGTCTTTAGATATATTCAAAAGGCCAGGAGTATGGAGACCCATCTCGCTTCTGGAGGGAGAATGTTCCAAAGGATAGGGGAGGAGGGTGTCTTCCTGCACCCCAACAATCAGAATTCTTTAACTGACAGGGTATGTGTCAGGATAATGATGATTTAATAGCTGACCAGCTGCTGTAATGTTGTAATATTGTAAAGCTGTAACAATAAGGTGGCAATGAGTCAGCAGGGTTATTTGACTGCTACCGCTTTTAGAGGCTGTAATATAAGAGAGGCCCTGTGAGGGTGTATCTCTCTCTCCATGTGTGCTTCCATGGTATAGCTGATTACTAATTGCTGTTTGTTCAAGGCCTGTATCAAAGTACTTGTATGTATATATGCTTTTGTAGGGATAAAATCACTATATGTAAATACAAACCTGTGTACTGTATTTGCTCCTGGGTTGTCTCACCTAGTCACACTGTGTGCACTCTGACAGTATGCAACATACCTTTCCTGTCAGACTGGGAGGGATAGACTGATGTGATGGAGCAAATACAATTTTGTAGGTAACTTGGGTTGTAGATAAAAGTGGTAGTTGAAGTTGGGTTATAGGTGAAGGAATGAACTCATATAACTTTGGGCAGAAAAGGTATGTGCTTTTGATTATTTTGAAATACATTATTTCAATGCTGTAATAACAAAAAACCTTTTTTAACCACATAGTCTAGGCCAGCAGTAGTAAACTTATGACTTTCCAAATCTCAGTAGATGATGGTCATCAGTCTTCCCAGCCTGGACATAGTAGGAAATCTCAGATTGTCTGACACTAAGACCTTGTTGGCAGAAGACTTATAGAGATAGTTCATTTGATTAAAATCTGTATTGTGACCAAAAGACTTTAGTTATAAAAAGTAAATTTTATGCCTCCTGGGGTTTAAATTGGTGGATTCGTCTGAATTAATCAGTACATAGCACAGCATGTAATAGTGCTATTGATGGAAATTTGGTCATTTCTGACCTGAGAAACACTGTTTTAACCCTTACAAGAGGTCTTAAGACCCAATTTATATGGCCAACAAATAGTTGTGATGAAACTGCTTGCCTGTCAGATCTGCCTTTACACTGCTTCATCCCTGCTTCGCTTTGATGGCAGCCTGCCATAAAGTATGGGGAGAGGGGATAGAAGGCTCCAGAGAGGAAGGAATGACAGGAACCAGAAGTGCTCATCAATTAAAGGCTGAGAAAAGATACAATGAAGGAATCCTCATGTTGGAACAAATTTTACATGACCAATGGAAAGACAGAGATGGTGAGTTTCCCTTCATGGAAGGAAATGGATTCAGATGCTTCAACAGATTCACCTTGAATCTAAACAGCCATCTATGTGAGATGTTAAATTTTGGGTTCCTGTGTACTATGCATCAGGTTGGATTTGATAGGCTAAATGGTACTTTCCAATTCTAAGACTTTATGTTTTTTATGGTATGATCCTTTAATGAGTTTGTTTTTGATCAAGGAATAGGAGCAACCAGAAAGGCTAGAAAATGATAGAGATGGATACAGCATTCTCTGATGTTCACAATAAAATACTCCATACAGTAAAAATATACTCATGAACTTTTAAAGCACTCTGAGGATAAGGTGATTAAACAGGTTTTTTTTCACAAGGGTGAGAAGACTTTTGAGAAATTAGGAGAGAGATTTCATTACAGTATTAATTACCCAAAATCCAATACCATGCCAAAGGGCAATAAATTAGGTTAGAAGTACAAAGCATTTGTTTTATTGGCACACAAGAAAGTGCTCCAAAGCTATATTATCTTCTTTGATCCCTGTCTGATTTTTCCAGAGAGAGCTACTTCATCCTGACAAATTGTATACCTGGTCAATTATGTTACCGAAGTTGTTCTGAGAAGATATATGAATGGATTACTCACAGATAGTTGGATTATGTTAGAGCTCATTTTATAGAAGAACTAAGAGTTTTGCAATGATTTCTTTAAATTTATTTATTCTCATGGAACTTTCAAGGAATATCAGGTGACAGAGCAATCTTACTCAGATTTATAAAGAGGCAGGCCCCACTGAATTATTTTCCCCACATATATAAAGCCACAGATTATGCTTGGTAACAGAGCATATATGTGCATGATTTAATTTTGCCCAAAGTTTCCATCATCAAAAGGGATGTCCAGAATCGAGTGTCCCTAACTAAATAAATGAATTTCACATACTGAATTCTTAGGGCACAGAGAGAAGTTGAGGTGGGTAGACCATAAAGAAGCCTTCCAAGGATTCCAGCTGCATATCACAGCTGAGTCAAGTCATTGCTTGGCATCATTTCACTGCCTTTCTTGAAGTTTAGCAATCCTATGGGCTAATCTTTTGGATTGCAGTCCTGGAATTTCTGATAGTTTGCACAATAATATTTTTCCTCCTTTTCCTCCGTCTAATCATTAAAATAGTTTTCAACTTGAAATGCTTTCATGCTGCCATATCTTCCCAACTTTTCAAAATAATGATTTAAAAATTAACAAAGTATCCAACAAATTGGAAACTTTTCCCAGAGCAGTGTGGATGAATGATTTTAATAAACTAAGTTTGCCTATATAAGCCTACAAAGACTTTAGAAATAGTAAGATATAAATAGTTACAGTTCTGAATATTGTGTTTTTGATGGATCAAGAAGTCACAATAATACAGAGAAAACCAGAATAGAGTTCCTGTTACATAATTACTGCTGTCATTATAGCTTGTTGTTATACTCTTCCTTTATTACATCTGATTCTCAGTAGACTAATTATCTGCCTCTATTTCCAGGGGGAACACCACAATGAAATGTAACATCTTTCTGTCTTGCATTAGTTTTCAAATTTCATGGAGTACTTTATTATGCCTTAAAATGTACTGAAGAATGTTGTGCTATTTACAAGTCATGGTAGAATATACTGTTCTTTCTCTCCCAAAACTAAGCTTGTCACAGAATGTGATTACATTTTGAAAAGTGATAAAAGGCATTTTCCAAATGACTAATAATTATGAGATATATTGCCATTAGCATTGATAGTTCCTTTCAATGTCAGAATGACTGTACCAGATTACATACCTAAGCTGTCCATGAGGCAAAGGATAAAATGTATGTTATATCATATTGCAAAAAAACAAAATTTATGTACTTGCACTGCATATTGGGACAAATGTATCTAAGGGCAAAGTGAGAGGGATCTGGAGGATCTGGGAAATTACAGTGTTTTTATTGATACGGGCAGGATTCTTAAAACAGATTTTATTGAACAATTGAGTTTATGCCAGATGTCAGACTAACCTTATCATTATTTTTTTAACAGATTTTGTAGATTAATAAATCAGAGAAATACCATGGACATACAAGTGTTTGGCAGAATCTTTCTTACTATATTCTCCATAATAAAAGGTGAAATGTGATCTAGATGGTTAGGTGGAATCATATTGGGCTAAATGACTGTGCCCCCAGTGGTTAATGGTTCTATTTGATTATCAAGCATCAAATATCATATGGAGTTCCTTAAATCTCTATCCTAGGTCTTCTGCTATTCAATATTTTTATAAATGGCTTGGAATTGGTGACTACGGGAATGCTTCTCAGACTTGCAGATGACACAGAGTGGTGGTGGTGGTGGCATTTTAAAGGAGAGAGAAGTTTCTAGACAAGCTTGAGAATTGGGCTGAAGTGAATAAGAGGGAATTGAAGAGGGGAAATACAAAGTTCAGCATCTGGATGGAAAAAAAAAAGAAGACATGAGTATAGATGGGAAGACCTAACTTGGCAGTAGAAAGAAATCTGGTTATGCTCACTAATCATAAGTTAAACGTGAGCTGGGGTGCATTGAATTCAAACCAGAGAAACTAATTTTACTGTAATTATCACACTGATAATACTGTGACTAGTTATTGCAAAAAAGGACATTGACCAAAATGTTGAAGATCTGAAAATGAAGCACTATGAGGAACAGTTAAAGGATATGGGTATGTTTAATCTACAGTTAGCTATGGAGAGATATAATAGCAGGCTTCAAATATCTGAGGGGTATTTATTTATTTCATACATTTTACCGAAAGAAGTACAAAGCAGAAAAACAAAACAAAAAGAGAAATATAAGAAAACCAACAAAAGCCAACATCCAACTTAGCAAAACACACACAAAAAACAAAAAAGGGAAAACTAGATGGATAGATAGATAGAACATCAAACTTCAAACCATTTTATCAACATTGAAAAAGATCAATCTCTAATATTATAGAATATCATTTAATCTGTTCCAAAGAAGAACATATTCGGTAATTTTTTGATTCATAGATAAAATTGCCTTTTCAAAAATAAAAATATTATATATCTCTTGAATCCAATACTTAATAGCAGGAATATTTCTATTTTTTCAATTTCTCAAAATAATTCTGCAAACATCTTACCTAGTTTGGGTAATGAAATTCTTTAATTTTTTTGATATAGAAATGATGTTGGCTTAGTTTCAGATGTTGACTCCATGAAGAATAATAGTATTTCAGTTTTCTTAAATGTTGCAATTATCTGAGGGTTTTACATGGTGTGGGCTTAGTCTTTGTTGCTTTAGAAGACAGATGGCTAAGACAGATGCCAGTCGAGGATGCCCCATGTCATCTTCAGTTCTCCAGAAGCTGATAATCTCTTTGTCAAAAATGCTCTAATTGTCAATCCTTGAAGGTAGCCAGGTCAAGAAGCATCATGGCAAGTATTTCAGAAATGGTCTTGATTGTAGTAAGATAGAGTAATAGAACCTTGAAAGCCTGTTCAATTTTTTTTTCTGTTCCACATTATTGTAAACAAAATCAAGGTCAGGCTATTTTCCTTTTTTAGAACTGTGTAATATTTCCAGAAATTAATTAATTAATTAATTAATTAACTAATTCATTTATTCATTCATTCATTCTATATCCCCAAGATCAGTTCTACCTTTTTTATAATAATATGTGCTATTCTAAGAAGGAAATTTGATTAGATGTCTTCTACATTTCATTCTAATACTGTGATTCTATGATGCAGTAACATTTGTGTGATTATTGCAATGTTTTGATTTGCCTGATTGGCAAGTATTGTCATTTTGTTATTATTCCAGGCTTGTTAGAAATACCTAGGTCACCTGACAAACTTTGGAGGGTTTAGCTAATTTAAATTCATGAACTTAATTCTAAACCAAGGGCTACCAGATCTAGGCAGCAAAAAATAAAAATCTTAAAGGCTACTAGCACATAGGTAAACTATAAGTCTTCACTAATTTAATGAAGCAGGTTAGTTTGGTCATTCAACAGAAAGACACTGGTGAAGTGGGTATAGTACCACCTGAATTTTCTGCATCATATGAGAAGAGCACATCTTCCTTCCCCTATTCTTGCCACTTTCTATAGAGGGACAATTGAAAGCATCCTGTTGTATTGTATTATAGTGTGGTTTGGAAGCATTACTGTTTTGGATAGGAAGGCTGTGCAGAGGGTGGTGAGGATGGCAGAAAAGATTATTGGAGGTTCACTTCCTTCTATGCAGGACACAGCATATAGGTGATGCTGGACCAGGGTCCACAATATTGTCTGGGATGCTACACATCCTCTCCATGACTGGTTTTCTTTGTTACCTTCTGGAAGGAGGCTTCGTGTTATCTGAAGCACAACAACTAGATGCTATATCATACAGTGTCACAGTATCAATCTTGTTAACTCGCAAGACTCTTTTTTCCATATGTGTTCAAAATGGACTGTGACGAATATATGTACGTATATATATGCATAGTAAATGTGTGTGAGAGAATACGTATTTGTGTGTGCATGTATGGAGATATATACATATACATACATATATATATTCTCTTTTGTGAGCAAGCATCAGAATTTCATTTTTAATGTGGGCTAGCACAGGGATGGCTTCAAAAACCTCAACAACAGGTTCACTGCCTGGTTGCTGGGTGGGCGTGGCCATGGTGGGCATGGCCTAGTTGGCCTCCTGCACCATAGTGAGGGGAGCGTTTTCACCTTCCCTGAGGTCCAGAAGCTTTCCTGGAGCCTCTGGGAGTGCGAAAATGGCCTCTCCTGGGGCTCCAAACACTCTAGGGAAACCTGTTCTTCTCCCTTCTCAACCCTCTGTGCGCGCCCTGCACTTACCTGCATCCACAGTGGGCCATGTGGAGATTCCTGGGAGGGGCGGAGCAGAGTGGGAGGGGTCAGCCAGGAGTGAGATTTGGGGTTCAGGGATCCCCGCAGAATCTTCGCTAAGGGTCTGCCCGAACCCCCGCGAATCCAGAGCAGCCCACCCCTGGGCTAGCGTGTTCACAGAAAAAAGTGGCAATAAAGATTATCTTATTTTACCTTACTTTAATTCTTATGTCCAATTCCCCTAGTATTGATTCTCTAGGAACAGGCATGACCCCATTTGTAGATGACATGAGGAATGGTTTGAAATCAGATCAAATGAAAGAGTTATTACAATCATAGAGCAGGATATAAGAATGGCTTTGAAAGACAGAAGGAAGAACTGCTACCAAGGGGTGGTCACATAAGTGAGCCTTCAGCCCAGGCCAAGGAACTAATTTGAGAAAACATCTCACACAACGTTTTCCCTAGTTTACAAGAAGACAAAGTAAGGAAGATGGGAAACAAGATTCTGATACTGTAGCTCTTACAATAAAAGTAGATTTGACTTAAATGGCATTGATTTCTTAGTTTGATCTATCTGGCAGGGCTAAAATCACTTCACCTGATTTTATTTTTATTTTTTAAATGAGAAGGTGGTATGTCAAAGCATCTGCCTCCAGCATTACATTTATTTCCTTCAAGACTGATATAGGTCCCAGAAACATTCTTAGAAAGTAAAGACCAACATAGTAAAGAAATATGCTTACAGTGGGAAGAGAACATCCTGGGGCCAGAGGTGACTAGGACCACAAATATCCATAAGTTTAAGGCAAGAGGAAACAAACAATGAAATAGGCATTGCTCTGTCTCGGTGCAATCTCTGTCCCTTTAATATCCATTATGATCTTGCAATGAAGATTGTGAAGATTCTGTTGTGAAGCTCTTTACTCATCCTGATAAAACTACTGGATTCTGTGGACACCTTTGGTTATGGACAACCAGTTTAATAAATGGGTATATTGTCACTGGTCATGCAGTTAATTTATGAATGCAGAAAGTAATGCATGACCCTCATTTTGTCAATGCAGTAATACTATTTTCTTGAAATACCAAATGTATCTACTAGTCACTTTTTTATTCTGGTCTTTCTTAGCCTAATGCTAGGCTTCCTGTGGTTTATGGGAGTTGTAATTTAGCACAACTGAAGAGCACCAAGCTAGGGTAAAGCTAGGGTAAAGCTAGGGTAAAACAAGTAAGAGTTCGGCAATATACATTATCCCAGTAATATTAATTACAATATTGTCATATTCCCAGTATTGCAGATTGTCAGAGTGCACACAGTGTGACTAGGTGAGACAACCCAGGAACAAATACAGCACACAGGTTTGTATTTACAAATAGTAGTTTTTATCCTAAAAAGCATATATACACACAAGTACTTTTATACAGGCCTTCAATATACAGGAGCAAGCAGTAACTTCAGCACCTCCGAAGCACACACTAAGAGAGAGAAGAAACACCCCCACCACACAAGGTCTGTTTTATATTGCAGCCTCTTAAAGTGGTAGCACTCCAATAACCCTGCTGACTTATTGCTACTGTTGCATCATCATTATAACTTTACAGTATTACAACTTTACAGCAGCTGGTCAGCTGTTAAATTAGCATTACCCTGACACAGATGTTTAAATGAGATATGTGGACTTCCCTAAGATCTTCAGATAGTTTATCGCAGAAATAGAATTTTGACTAAGAACTTTCCAATTTGCAGATAGTGTTCTTATTTTGCACTATTATGATTATTATGCATGCAGGAATTGTGACTCAGTAACATCTAAAGAACCACTGATTCCCCAAACCAACTTTACAGGTTTGTGAGATTATGTTTCTTGTCTGGAGCCTGCTAGTGACAGTCATCAGTACTCAGTTTTCTAAAAAGGATGAACTTGTTCTTAATTAGCAGACCAGAAAAGTGTTTGATGGTTTTGATCAATAAAAAACAGTAGTCAGGTGTCTTCACTTTGTAGTGAGCTGCTGTTTCTGCTTTCCATAGATAGCACTTTGAGAAAATCCTTGGTTGATCTACTGCCAGTGTGGTCTTCAATATGCTTCTGGTAAGTAAATTATTCAAATTTTTTTTTCCTGAGCCTTAAAACTACTGATCTCTTTATTAATCTCCTGTCTGCTACTGACTCAGTTCAGATATTACCCAGGAAGCTATGGTTTCCCACTATGCAAATGAGACATAGTGAGTCTCAACGGGAAGATCAAAGAAGATTCGAGGAGTTATCATTTGTTTCTACAGGAGAGGCCACATTGGGAATGGTGTTTTGAATATAATCTTTTCTTCCTAATGATAGCTTGGAAAAAAAAAATCCCAAAGCCCCATTGTTCTCCAGTTTCATAAATCAAGAAAGCTATGGCTTGTTTAGAAACGGAAGAAGATACTGTTCACTGCCTCTTCTGACATACTGGAAAAATTGGGGCAAATATGTGAGCCTGAAATTCTTGAAGATTCAAGTCATTATGAAATCATAATTCCTCATTCAGGACATTGTATCCTGCTCTCAGTCCAAAACTAGGCCTGTATAAAGAACTGTAATAAGTACATACCAGTTTAAATCTTTAATCTTAGATGTTTATTATGATTTGTAATTTATCAAAGAACTAAGTAGAAGAGCTTTATTTTTACGGTCTTTTATTTGTTGATGTTAATAATCAGAAAGAAAATCCTTATTGTCCCATGAAAGGAGTGAAACTACATATTTATAAAGTGATACACTGAAAAAGAAAGAAGCATGCATTTAGCTGCCATTATTCAATTGCCAAAGTAGCAGGCCAGCTGTCTTACTCTGCACTTGAATTTCACAGCTTTTCTGGTTTTGTGCCACATTTTAAATGTGAGAACATTTTAGTGTAGGATATTGAACAACAGGCATGGCATTTGTTGTATCCTATTATATATAGTACAAACTAAATATTTTGAAGATACATCATTCAAATGTTCTGTGATGTTCTTGTTATCTATTGAAACCTGAATACTGATACTACATAATAATGGAAAAAAATATCAGTTTTTGTATCAAGGAGTAGCAAAATTAGTATCAGGGATTTTTGTTTATCTCAGATCTTTAAAATATATATTCACTTTATTTTATTTGTTTGGATTGGATGGAACTATAACCAAAAATGAGAAAGAGAGCTGTTAGATAATAAGATCTGTGTGATTTGAGGACTTTCAGATGTATAAATCTCAAGAAACCCAGCTGTTGAGCATGGGCAAGGGTGTGGGATGCTGAGAGATGAAATTCAGTCTTTTTTTTTAAAGTGTCCCATCTGGGGGGGGGGGAGAAGGGAGAGAGAGAGAGAGAGAACACGTACAGTTTCCATTATTTAATGAAAATTAAATATTCCTCATTTCTCAAGAAGTCACTTTAGTGTATATTAAGAACACCATATTATACTATTTTTATAAGGAAAAAGTTATAAATAGCAACTGGCAAGAAAGCAGCAGAAGGGACTGTGTAAATACCATCAGATTTAGCAGGCTTTTTTTTCTTTTCAGTCAGCTTTTATGCGGCCTTCCAGGGAAAAGTGTGGATGTGTTAATGAGGTGAGATGAGCCCCCTGTTGATAACATAAAGTTATAACCAAGGTCTTGAAAATGTGAGCCCTTCTGACATAGACTTCTGCACTATATATATAATGTATCTAGGCTAGGATAATGTTACTCCAAGTCAATGTATTGCTGTTTTGTGCTTCTGAGGCTTCTTCTCTATGCCATCATTGGAGAAAACCTTTGGCTCATATTTGCTTTCCAAGTACCGGCATGATTAGGAAAGAGTTTAAAGTCAATATACTCAACATGAGAATATGGTGCGCTTGGAAAGCAATGGAAGATGCCACAACGGGTATACAGAAACTCAGGGGAATGCTAGCATTTCAATTCTCTCTTTTTTATATAAGGAAAGGGTTATTTATTTAGACATGGATCAGAGGAAGGGCTAAGTTTTTATGGCTAATAAGTAAACTAGCATTAACTGGTTGACCATTTACTGTGCTCAATTATTGTGGGAAAGGCAAATGCTGATTGGCAGGTGATTTTATGTGCTCTCTAGACCCACAAACATTATTATGCAGGTGTGCTTCACTACATAATCTCCAGACTGAAGTGAAATAGTTAAAGGAATCTTTGGATACACTTCAATTCAGAAAGGTTGAGAGAAAAGAAAGGATGGATATCAGAGACCTATGCATGTTCAGTGGGGGGAGAGACGTGAAGGAGCTTTGACCTGGCCTAGCCGGTGTTCCTTTTCGGCTTTCAGAGGTTCGACGCGAGTGGAATGATGGACATAATTCGGACTATTTAAACTCAGAAGTTCG
>JANHFL010001091.1:215421-225697 GCA_032468155.1 Oxyrhabdium leporinum
AGAGAGAGAGAGAGAGAGAGAGAGAGAGAGAGAGAGAGAGAGAGAGAGAGAGAGAGAGAGAGAGCAATGATCCTTGAGAATTAAAATGGTTTCAAGGACTACTATTATGTGTAATAGCCTTTCTGAAGGCTTCAGATTCCCAGACATCATAAGCTTGATGTACTGTGGGGAACATCACAATGAAAAAGATGGAAGGAGACGAGGAATGTTTTTTCTACCATTCCTCTTTTATTATCACTGTAACCTTCTCAGTTCCCTATTTGCAGATAAATAAAAAGGGGAGATGGTGTGAGGAATAGGAAAGATGGGGAAGGGGAGACAGGGTTTTCCAGATATTGATCTATTTTAGAGAAGAGTTTAGGAGGGCTGCATGCCTTTGTAAGGACTCCAGATGTTTCTTTTTAACAGGTAAACTATTGGAGATGCAACTCCAGAAATATTGATTCTGTATATTTTATTATAGTGATTATAATAGCGATTCTTAAAGGCATTATAAGTTAAAATAGCAAGCAAGGAACTCCTGCTTTGTCCCTGCTCCATTTTCCCAGTTAGTAGTTTAGTAACCCTAGCTGTTTCAGCTACATTTTTTTTACTTAGTTACTTACTTACACTATTTCTAAACTACCTAGTCAAAAAGACTGCCTTCTTTCTAACTGTGAGGACAAAAACCTCAGAAATGCAAGCTTTCTATCACAACACGTAACTTTCTTAATGTGGTTTATTTGCTTTTTTTTAGGATGCTAAGATCTTTCCCTAGTGTGCCTGGTTCTAATGTGCCTGGTTCTGTTTACACAAATCCTATATGCTCTGCAAAACTATAAATCCCTGTAAATCAACTGGAGGGTTCCAACTAACATTAAGCCTTTTCCTTCAAAATTTCACAGCCTCTTTATCACCAGTTTTTTTTCCCCTCAGTCTTCTTTCTCTTTGGTTACACCCCCCCCCCCCAGCTATATTAGGATTCTCACTATAGGTGTACATACTTGCAAACTGGTAAAATTTAAGACAAAAATGATTTTCTTTAAGGATGGGAAAGACAAGGTATTTTGATGAATAGCCTCAGTGTTCCATGTTAACTCAGACCCTGCCAATCTGGCTGTTTCAAGTACAGTTTGCTTTAAGTAAATCTTCTGGAACTGGAAATGATTCATGGTGTTTCAGTCATAATCAGGGTCAATATGTTTTGGACTATCCAGAGACAAATCACAAGTGTTAAAATATCATTTTTTTTGTCATATTGCAAAAGCTTGTTATATATGTCAGCACCTCCTTTTCCTATATGAACACCATTAATGTTCCTCAGTGGACCACAAACCTCTCCATTGGAGTTTGGGAGGAGGGTCAGTTGTCTTGAAATCAGAATATAATGAAATTTAGGCTATCCTGGATTATAATGAATCATCAGTAATGAAAGCTTTGCAATCACTCAGTAAGAAATGTTCAGAACAATTATTCTAATTTTAAAGAAGATGAGATTGTACAGAAGGGAAATTTTATAGTGAAAAACTCTATCACTACTATAAAATCATAGAATATGTCACTATTAACTAAGAGGAGAAGACCTACCTCTTATGTCCTTGCTCTGAATGTTTAGTGCTACTGCCTTGTATTACTGGTTACATTATCACATATATTCAGTGAATGACATGTATCTAGCGGGCAGTTCATGCTCTGAAAGCCAGAGCTCAAGTTCATTTTTCATCTCTGCCTGTCATTCAATGTACAGCTACAGGCAATTCCCCCACAGAACTTCATCACTAAATCTTCTGTATATAAACTAGGTGAGGATTACCTCATTTTAATATGGATGTAAATCTATATCCTGCTGGATGTCAGAAAATAAGTATTGCTTAGTCTGCCAAGTCTCCAGACTCAGGAGGCCAGTTCAGTTGATGTCACAAAGAGCATGAAGATGCCTTGATGATGTCACAAGATAAAACTTATGACTTCACAGAGTGTTGAAAGAGATCAGCTGTGAATGCCTAGAAAATATGGCTGAGAAAGATTAAAGACATAGCTGTGCTTACTCCTGTTTTTAGAGGTTACAGAAAATCTCTTTCCTTTCGATGTTTAGTGAAATTGTTCTAGCCTTTTTCTCAGTTCCTTGTGCTAATTTGTCTAACAACTTGGTAACAACATGGCCAGGGCATGTAACTATTCTGTGAATTGCTGAATTGGGTAATTGTGAAAGCTGAATGTTCAAGTAATATGTGCAACAGTTATCACAGACAGGCAGATAGCATCATTTACTCCGAGGCACTTGCATACTGAGAAGCTGCTCTCAAGTGTTCAGAAATTCATGATTAGTTAATGGATTGGAAATTTATTTTTCTGCAAATTATCCTCATTTCTGAATCCTGGCAAACTAGGTAGAACAATCCCCCAGCAATTTTATCTGAATAATGGTACTGAGGGTGAATTCATATGATCACTTGTCCATGATGAGCAGTTACCATGGGCATTTATAACTTTGCAAACATAGTACTTTTTATTTTAACTTGTCACACCAGAATGGATTGGAAATAGGTTTATAGAGCTTTCATAAAATTGTTAACCTTTGGAATGGTACCTACCTGTAACATGAAAACAGTAGATTGTGAATTTTGCGAAAGAATAAGAGTAGTCAATATAGGATACTATTACTTCTCTGGAGCCTGTTTCATTGTGGAAAGCATCAAAACAGAAGGTACTCAATCAAACTGTCTATGCTTTATCCCACTAAAGAAATTAAAGCAGTACTAAATAAACATTATACCTTCTGTTCAGATTGTAAAACATCATGTGTTGGTTTGACACTAATCTTGTGTATTGTTTCCTTTGAAAAAAAGGTTAAAATACCTAGTGCCTGTTCAGAGAAATCCAGTTGTGACTTTTGAGATAAATAAAATAGATTCATCACAGGAGAGAATCTTAAAAAAAAAATATACTCCTTTAGATGAGTGCTTCAGCTTGCTAGCCCCATGATTATACTATTATTGATCTCACAAGATGTTTTGAGTATTTAAGAATATCTTCAATACCCTTTGTTTATACAAGAGATGAAAGCAAATTATTCCACTGTTCTCCTCTCTTGCTTGTCCTTCATGACATAAACGTACAGCTAAGGTGAAGTCCTGAACTTTTCTGCTCGGGCACATTTAGCAATGCATGGACACATGCACAGAAATCCCCTAAGAATTACAAAGGTAGCCACGCAAGAAGGCTGTTTTTTCTCTAGAAATCTTGCTCGCCATGTAGCATTTTAACACTGTGTTGGAATGATGCAGAGCGAGCATCGCCATTACACAGAGTGAAATTGCATCAGATAGCAGATACTGGGTGATGGGAAATATCAAGTAATTTACCAGACAACAAAATATATAACTAACAACCTCCCCTTCAGATATAATGAAAGAAGTAATGTTCAACTGCCAGTTTGGTTGCCTTATATCTTTACAATGAGTGAAGGTACCAACTTGTATTTCATCTTAGGTAGCAAAATGTGATGAATCAGCCTGGATTTCTTAATAACATAGACAAGTAAATGTCTTTCCATTTATGTCTTTCCAAATATAATATGAATAATGAGAGGAAGATTGATACTTCAGAGTGTTGTAATGCTGCATTTTCAATACAGATCTATAGTATCTCTGTCTTTGAAACACTTTATAAACCTAAGCAGATAAGTAAATATTAGGGTTTATATATTAATTATTGGATACTCAACAGGTCAGGGAAGATGGCAGTGTAACAAAACTAACTAAAAGCTAAACTATAAAAACTAAAATGGCTAATTGTATATTATAATTTGTACTACATTCACAATTGGCAACTATATGTATATACTAGGTTTGTATTTCTTACTTTCTTCCAGGATTTTATTTAGCATTCAGCAGGATTAAGTTGTTCAACTTCCAGTTGCTGTTTAGTAACAGTGTATGCTGTCATTCTGCATAATTGGCACATGTAGCTTAGGTTTCATTTAGAAGTCCTAAGATATTAAAGAAGATATACCTTATCTCTAGATGCAACCAATTTCTCAGTCAAAAATTGCCATCATATTATGCCAAAAAGATGATGTTCTTTGATTCTCTCAAAGGAAGTGTGTGTGTGTGTGTGTGTGTGTGTGTGTGTAGAGAGAAAGAGAGAGAGAGATAAAGTTCTATGCATTATTTGGTTGGTATATACCAAACATTCATTCTCTCATGAGCTATTTTCTCACACAAAAACATATAAACTCGCAAATACCTTGCCTCCCTTCTTCTGGATAGAGATGAGTCAATCAGATGGACTAGAAAGGAAAAAACAGACAGAAAAAGAAAAGAAAAGAAAAGAAAAAAAAGAAAAGAAAAGAGCTGCACTTTGCATGTAATTGTGTATAATAGTTGCCCAATTCATATGTACTTATTTGGGTGGTAAACACTTTCCTTTCTATTGGTGAATATGTTTGATAATTACTTTTTTGGGGGGAGGGGATGGGAAAGTTCCTTTTTTCTGGTAGATAAATATATCATAAGGGTGAGCTTATGACAAAACATCTGCTTTAAAGGATTGCAGATTTCTGATACATACTCACCCCATGCATTCTGAAACATATTTTAGAAATCATATCTGAAGACCTAGTGTTAAGTATTAGCAAATCCCATTAGCGCTATATAAATGACAACAGAAACTACCTCAATCTAAAAGAGGGCTATATAATCTTTTATACATTATGGGTCTTGGTCTTTGAGTAGCATAAACTATATGTTCATTTACATTGAAGCAAAACTAAGTGCATTGAAGGTGATCATTCTCCATCCATGGATTTCATAATATTATCTTTGTGATAACATTAAAAATATAATCTGAAAACAATTTTTTGGAGGCCTTCAAAGCTGTATTTATTTTTCAGCTACTGAAAACAGCCTTGGAGTCTCAGATTATTTATCTCTGATTTTAAAATTAGAAAGGAGCAATTTATATTTATCAATTAAAAAGTCCTTATATTCCTAAAAGGTGGTGAGTGAGTGGGAGGGGTTTGCTATAAAAATCTTTGTTTTTCTTGTCATAACCATAGACCATCTCTAAATAATTTTCCCCCATGCAGTTATCCCATGTAAACTCAAAATTGTGCAAATAATAACATCGATTTTCTACATTATGTTAACCTTACCTCATAATGACAAATGCAGACAGAACTATCTAGTCCAATCTATCTTCACAACTGAATAATGGAAGGAATTTACTAACTTATTTAGTAAATAAATATCCAGATAATAAAAGCCAGTCATCTGCCACAAAAATATCTATGAAACATATTCATTTCTTAAGCTGCAGAGAATAAAAAGCTGTTTCCTATTTAGCCTAATTTATCATATATCCTGAAATAGTTACCAAAGATATTTACTGTAACTAATACATTTAGCATAAAATGAAAATTTACAGAAACAAATAAAAGAATGGCATTTATAGGTTGGTGGCTATAGAGGAATGTTTAGTAATAATGGAGAAAATACAGTAGGCACTATTTTTAATTTTTCGGAATGGGGCGGTATATAAATGTAAAAATAAATAAAATAAATAAAAAATAAATAATGGAAAATTCTTAGCTTGTTTTTATGTTATTTATTCTATTTTCTTCTACATTTTTATAACAGTAGGAATAGCCTGAGGCAATGGTTTGATATAGGCAGAACAATCCTATGCATGTTTAGTTGAAAATAAAGTTCATTGGCTCCAAGTAATCTTTCCAACATTATTACTAGCAACGGATGTAGATGGTAGCCTATGGGAAGAAAAGAATGTGTACATGTTTATGTTTAAATGTTATTGTTTTCCTGTCATGCTCTGTCTGTATGCTTTTATGTGAATGGTGTAGAGGTAGTCCTTCACTTACAACCATTCATTTAGTGACCATTCAAAGTTACAATGTCACTGAATAAAGTCACTTGTGGCCATTTTTCACACTTA
Source organism: Oxyrhabdium leporinum (assembly GCA_032468155.1). Classification (NCBI taxonomy): domain Eukaryota; kingdom Metazoa; phylum Chordata; class Lepidosauria; order Squamata; family Cyclocoridae; genus Oxyrhabdium; species Oxyrhabdium leporinum. The sequence goes on from JANHFL010001091.1 coordinate 221,353, forward strand.
CAACTCTTGCAGCATTCCTATAATCACATGATCAAAATTTGGATGCTTGGGAACTGGAATGGTTGTAATGTCCCGGGATCTTTTGTGACCTTCAGACAAGTAAAATCAATTTGGAAGCCAGGTTCACCTAACATGTTACTAACTTAACAACTGCAATGATTCATTTAACAACTGTGCAAGAAAGGTTGTAAAATGGGGCAAAATTAAATTAACAACTGTTGTGCTGTTAAATTTTGGACATTTTGGGCTCAGTTGTGGTTATAAGTTGAGGACTAGTTATATTGCGAAGTACATGATAGGTTGCATATGCTATGTTCTGGTTAACGTGAGCTGGAGTGAGAAACTGGGGTGAACTTAGAATAAAACAGTCAGCAGAATTCCAAGCCTTGGCCCCACCATCTAGCCAATAAGAATGCTTTTTCTTAGGATGTTTCCCTCCACAGTCTCAACCTCAAGTCAGATCTGGCTCATGTCAAGTCTTTTTCTTTTGACAACTTCTCCCATCCTACTAAATCTGTTTCTGTTCCATTCACTTCTAGACAATTATCTTGCTATTGTGTCAAATCCCAAACCTTTCTTTCCAACATTTCACTGGCCATGCCTCCCCCCCAAGGTCAAACCCTGATGCGGCCCTCAATGAAATCGAGTTTGACACCCCTGTGTTACTTGATTTTAACTTAAGGTTTTCAGAAATCAAGTGTCTAATTCTGGAGCTGGAATGGAAAGTAATCGGAATCCGATCATGAGGCACAGTACTTCACAACTAAATAATTCCATATTCCTTCTGAACAACAGGCCCAGTCACAAAGCATTAAATTTTCATTCATGCTGTGAGAGGCAGGTAGTTTTATAAGTCTTTCATTAAGTCACATCAGAATCCAGTTCATATATGCATATGTTATAATGATAGCTGGACTGACTCAATATCATTTATTCTACAAATTCAGGGATGACTGAGTCTATTTAGGAATGACCCATGTGGTGAGTAAAGAGAATTGCATTGATCTGAGGCATACATCATATGAAATCATTGTTTGCCCATTGTATGTTCATAAAATCACAATTGGCTGGATCCACATATCATACTTAGGTAGCGGATGACTGTTTGATGACTAGAACCACAATTAAAAGGCTTAGAAGCCCAAGAACCACAGTAAAGAGGCAAAAATGCAATCTGGATAGGTTGGGTGTTTCTTTGGTTCTGAAAGGGACAATCCATTGGAAGTCGTGGAGAGGCTGAACAATAATGGAATTAATCTAGATATAAAAATCAAGAGTTAGGATTGTGGTGCACTGGAAATGTATCTCATAAATAGCAACTAGATCAGCTGGGAAGAAATCTGGGAAGAAACAATTTAAAATGTTCCAAGAGTCTCCAATTTAATGAGATCAAGTGAAATGAAGTCTGGAAATTCCTTCTACATTTTCCAAGGGTCTGTATTTGCCTATAATACTAGCATTAAAGGTAACTTCCTGAAGTCTGTGTAATTTCTGCTTCTTTAATATGTGTGGGGTAAATTGTTTGTTGCCTTGCTGTTGTAGATTAACAACAGCACCTGTCTTGAAAGCTTTACATGCAAAAATGATATAGAAGAAATGCAGAGATTTGCTTAGCTCAATTTTCTACATCTTTTTGTAGATGATGAGTTATAATGCCATTTCCTAAGAGAATAAGAAAAAGTAGAAGGTTTGGCAAGATTGTGGGAACAAAATCATTCCTCATGTTCAATGGCTTTTTTTTAACTTCATGTATTTCAACACTTATTAGCTAACTATGCTTTTGTAAAAATGGTTCTTAAGTTATGTACAGTGAATGAAAGGGGAAAACCCCCCACGTATTTTCTCCTACCTCAAGAATGTTGAGGGATTAATGGTTTAAAAAATGCTGTATTTGTAATAGCAGAGCAATCAGTTTTTCTTTTGGGATTCAAAAACTTGTTTTGTTCACTTGTGGCAATAAAAAGAAACCTACCGCTGTGTTATTTGTTGCTTCATTCTTTTCCACATAGTTTTCATTCTTTTTCACATCATGTTCTTCATGTGAATTATTGCTTTCAAAGAAACCCTTTTAAGTAGCTAGAGTATTGAACTCTACCATCCAAATGCCAAGAAGATTGATATCTAATGCAATAAACCCGGCTCTCTCCACCAGTGCAACCATCATAGAAACCTTATATCATTCTGTAGAAGGGAAAAAATAGTATGCTTAAATATCTCAAGCCCCATGGTATATAAGAGTTTTCCATCTCACCTGTTTACATTTGAGAAAACTCTTGTAAATAGTAATTATTTGTTCATTCATTCATTCATTCATTCAATTTCTATAGCTGTCCATCTCAGCCACCTGACTGTGGGAGATTTATACTTCTAAAACTATCAAACAGTTAAAATAACTTTTAAAAAATCCAAAGATTAAATACATAAAGTAGTTGGATATGAGATGGGCAGTAAATTTTTATAAATAAATAAATAAACATATGCAGCTGAGATAGCTAACCAATTAAGTGCAAGGTCAAGAAATGGCTCCTAACATATTCCAAGCCACAGGTCTAAGTACACAACCAGGTATTTAAAGCCTCATGAAAGACCAACAGGGTTGGGGCCATTCTAATTTCTGAGGGGAAAATATTCCATAAAGCAGGGGCTACAGCAGAGAAGGTCCATCTTCTAGTTCCCGACAGTCAACTTTCTTTGATTGACAGGATCTGCAGCATGCCCAATCTGCTGGATTGAACTGGGTGGGAACAGACTCTTGGAAAAGATGATTCCCCAAGACATGTAGGGCTTTAAATATGAAATCAGAACCTTGAGTTGCATCTGGAAACAAACCAGTAGCCAATGCAGCTCACATAATAGTAGTATTGTACATGCTGTGTATCTAGAACCATATACAACCAACCTAGTGACATTCTGTACCAACTGGCATTTCTGAACATTCTTCAAGGGCAGACCCATGTAGAGCGCATTGCAATAAGCTGAATGAGAGTTGATTACAGTGAGCAAGTCTTCCCAGTCAAGGAATGGGTGCAACTGGCACACCACCCAAATATTCTACTTGTGCTAGATGTTCTAAAAGGACAAAGTACACACAAAGTGTGACTAATGAATTCATTAGAATGTGGAACAACCATCCTAAAATTATGGGCAGGGGAACACAGAACAAGTCAAACAGAAGAGTTTATTCAAATGCACAATTCTACAGGGATTTTGACACATCATGAGGAAACCTGAATTTCCTTATAATTTCTGAAACAAAAGCAAGGCTTTCTTTTCTATACAGTTAAAAGCCTGGCTTAAACTCAAATACAGTTATTGGGCTGAAATATCCTGTTACACATAGCTGAGAAAGAGATTTTTATCACACCAAAATGATTGTAATTTTCATCTGATAATTTATACAGAGAAATGCTACTTCAGAATTTATATGGGAATGTAATCCAGTTCAATATAATAGGGGAAACTCTGAATGATTGACTAAGAGATTGTAAGCTGATTGTAAACAGAATAAAGTGAAATTTATTTCACTCCACTTCTGAAAAGAAAAGAAAACCCCAACATTTATGCTTCCATGCTTCAGTAAACAAGACTGAATGAGAACACCATTAAATATTTACCAATTTATGGAATATTGAGCATAATAGAATCAGGAAGCAGCAACTAGTAATAATGTATAATAGTCATATTGGCTGTATACATTATTTTCAATATTGAAAGTAGTATCACCACCCATTTTACTGGGGTACATGAGCAAGAAGGTATTTTTGTACTCATGGCTAGCTTGTCAGTAAAGTTTCTATAGGTAGCACTTCAAGAATGAAGTATTGGACTAGAGAAATTCATAAGCCTGTTTATATGCAGAAGATTCATTTTCCATTTCTTTCTTTCCAGGTTTTGTCTCATTCACTCTTTCCTTTGCAAGTAGGAAACTGGAAAACATTGTGTGGGTGTTTCTGTTAAGGAAGAGAATGTTTGTTTTTTTCAATAGTGTATGTGCCTACAGTAATGCAGAAACTGGATACATGCATACAAGAGTCATTCTGCACATTCAAATCGAGGTTAGGAAATTATCTTAGATATTGCCAATTGCAAACCTTTGCTCTTTCCTACAGAAATATAATAAAAGAATCAAGGATGGAGTATATAATAAAATGCTTCCTGACCTCTTTTGAGTCTTCAGACTTTTTCTTCTAAAAACCAAACAACGACTGATGAATGTGATGGTTCCTTCCAACCATCACATTCATCAGCCATTGTCTGAAATAGCTCTAACAGCTCTGGATTTTTTTTTTAAGAATAGAAGCAAGTAGAGGAAATACTGAGTTGTGCCAGGAAAATGGAGGAGGAG
>JANHFL010001095.1:0-12959 GCA_032468155.1 Oxyrhabdium leporinum
TAGAAACTTTAAAAAGAATACTTTGCATTCTGGAGAGTGGCTGAGTGGACTGTTACTATTAACTGCCCTTTTAAACGGATTCCACATGTGCTATTTATCCTCATTGGGGATCATGATAATCCTGGGGAACTTTAAAACAGTGAATGCTTAGTTTGCTACTAGTGCATCTCCTGCAAAGTCCAACATGTACTGATTCTTTGTAAAGGGTGTGGACAAAACATCTACTCAGTGCTCCTTTCACAAGCACAATACTTGCATTCTGTGACTGTAAAATTCTTATTGTAGCTAATAGAAAGAAGACTAGGATAGAAAAAAAACACGATAGTATGAAAGGGAGAATGAGATCTGCAGACATGTGTGCCTCACATTCATACAAAACAGGCCTGTTTCAAAGTAAATGTCAGTTCTCAGCAATATCACCAACAGATGCACAAAAAAGTAAGTTATATGCAGAAAAAGTTGTTGGTTGTATTCCTCTCAGAAGGACAACTTATATAAGTCTCATGCAATTCTTCCCAATCATAGTTTAATTCTCAATTGAAGTATTGATGACAAAATAGACATCGTAGCAACACAGCATACATTTGTTTGCTGGCAGAGATGATCTCCACATGGGAGAAGTAGCACAGAAGAATTTTTCTTTTCTGGCCAGTGTTCGAAGAGAACAAGTGGACCATGAACTGCGTCCCTTGGGAGACTTATTAAAAACATAATGCCTGGTTTTTGCTCTTAACTCCTAGGAAAGCAAGTGCATAAAGCAAGGCTACCTCATCTCAGCCCTTCAAATGGAAAGCTTTAAAGAAAAAGTTGATTGGAACAAAGAAGAATAAGACATTGGTTCACCGCTGCTATTCTCTGGATGGATGCAGAACTGCACAAGCCAAGGTCTGGGTGTCCACAGACAATCACACAGGTAACACCCTACTACATAACTGTTTCTGGAGAGAGTGTTACTAGTACACAAAGGTTAGGGGAAGAGGAAAAAAGGCATGAAACAAGAGTACTGCAAAACTACCCATTTCCTGTGCCAAGGTAAATGCAGCATCCACCTGAGAACCTTCTATATGTGAAAGAGTGATTGTTATGCTGCAAAAGAACACTGGCTTTTCTCAAGAGCGTACCTGTCTTAGCAGATAAAGGGTGTTTACACACTAGTGCATGAGGCTGAGGTTCTTAATGTCATAAGAGAACAGATAGTCCTTCAAGCTAATTTTCTTATCATCTTTGTCAACCAAGTATTTAAGCCCTTTCTGTTTATAACCTTCTAAACAAAAACCAGCTTGAACCAATTCTCTTCATTCCCACCTACCACAAGAGGTTTCTGTGGACTTTCAGATTTTTAACAGGTTTTTTTTCATTGCTGTTTGTGGGGAATGCTTCAAAACCTCATAAACACTAAAGCATTTGAAGAGAAAACATATGCAAACCCAGGAATCATGTATATCACTGTTTTCAAAAGGAGTTATGTACACATTGAAACACCTTGTACCATGAAATATAATGTGACCTTCCTATAGTTGCATATAGAAGGCTGCATTTTCCTGATATATCTATCTATCTGTATCTAATTACTCTGTTGACAAATACTGATTGCCAAGAGACAATATTACATACATCCGAAACTCAGCCCAAGGAAATATTCTCACTGAACCAAGTCTGGCCCAGTTCATTATACCTGAATGTACCCTGTATGACAGGGAATATTGTAGCTGAGTAAGAACGCTCAGTCCTTTGCTTTTCAATTTGTCCCAATCTTTCTGGTCTTTGCTTTTTCCTCTCTTGGATTTTGAAGCATCAAACCCATAAAGGTTTGTAGGATAATATTAATTTTCGCAATATTAACTTAGCAATAGTTTCCATCAGTTTTTCATCAAAGCGTTAACAGTCCAAAACTATACTCAATCTGAAACTGGCCACTTCTAAATGCCCATAATATCCACTGGAAAAAACAAGAGAACTCAGTATAAATTCTTAGTCTTACTGGCTTATTCCTAACATCTGCTCCTACATTATTATTTATTATTTTTACAGTTAACATCAAAGAACTTTTTTTTAACTTTATAAAGTGAGCTACCCAAAAGATCAAACTGATACCTTGGTAAAATAAAACCGGGAATGTTTATTTTGGGCTCTTTGGAGTATGGGACTACATAGCTTTCCAAATATGTGAAGCTTTGGAATAACTTTCTAAACCAGGAAATAATTAGAAAGATCCTAACTGGGCCATCTAAGTTATTATTGTTCAGTTTGATTGGCAGCATCTTTCCCAAGGTGTGAGGCAGAAAAGGGCCCTTCCTCTCCTCTCCTATACACCCTCTTTAATTGAACCAAGACTGAACCAAGACCATCTGCCTACATACAACTCATGTGCATGACTATGGACCTTTCCCAAGAATGATAATATTCAGATCTTCTCCATTGGTTGGTTACCTGCTCTTGTAATAATATTTGAAACAAATTAAAAACCCAGACAGATTTGTAGAAACTCCAATACCTGTCTGAGGATTAATTCAGTGTATGATTCTTTTTCTTTCTGTTTACACTTTATCAGAAGGTTCAAAAAGAAGACCAAGTGCAAGATAATATAGGCTGCATTATTTTATGAAACAAAATATAAAAAAGAGAGCAGTACTGTAAATTAAAAACATTTCAATGTAATAGATAGGAGAATATCCCCCTCCCCCACTTTTTTTTTGCTATCTAAGCTAAGGAAAATTGATTCATTGGGAAATTGCTATCTGATGAGTGGTTCAATTATTTCCAATGGAGTTAAGAATTCTTGTACTGATGCCTAGTAACCAGAGAACTTGGCTCTGCTGGCTGTTTGTGTTGTGTTAACAATGTGCCCAATTCTTAGCTACCAAAAGTAGGTTTGCCAGCTGTGCCACTTACCAAAGAAGCCTGTAAGCAAGAATAGGCACATTTTCCCTTTAATTGTCAACCCAGCGAAGTGATGTGCGGACTCAGTCTATTATTGCATCCTCCCCTCCGATACTCAAATATCAAAAGTCCATTATTCTTGAACAAAATTGACTGATCACAGTGGGAAGACATTAGACTGTTGTTCAGCCCCATCACCCATCAGATATTTTATATCTGAGAATTCTCCTTCCTTTGTACAAAAAAATGTTTTACTTTTGCTTTGTTTGGTTTCATTGATAATTTATCCATACCAAAGTTAGCTGCAGATAATCCAGTTTTACTGAACTGTCAGTGTCATTATAAACAATCTAAGCATTCATCACTCTTAAACTACTATGAATCTCATAAAATACTTTTTGAATATTTTAGATATAGAATTCTTTATTTTAAAGAACATTATCAGAATGATAGAGTTGAAAAAATAGGTTTTCTCCCTAGATTTACACTATGTGGGAAGCATATTGCAATTTTTTAGCCATATCTTTTCCTCTTCTGCAGTGGAGGTTGAAAACCTGGTCATAAGATTTATGTCAGTTTGTTTCCTGCTCATGTCAGCCTTACCACCACCATAAGTAAAGATGCAAGGTTTCTATCTACAGTGATTTCCATAAAATGACATAGAATGGCCTAATCTTGGAGTCATGGCATTATGAAGGGTTTCTCTCCCCCCCCCCATCTTCATTCCATTTCTGTGTTATCTTATGTTTTATAATATTTTACTGTATTTTATTTAAAATTTCCTTTCTCTAGTTTTGGCATTATGACTATTGTATTTGGCCTCTTTTATTGCGCTGGTCATTGACAATAATTAAAGAAATCAAAGCGATGTCTAATTATTTAATTATGCTTATTCATTTCAGTTTGCATTGGTTATCTCCCGTATATGTTGTTTTCAGTCCTTTTCCCATGCATCATTCATTTGCTAGGAAGATCCCCTAAAGAGGTTCTTATTATTTCAACTTAAAAAAGGAAAGGGATTTATAAACAATTGCACTAAATGTAATGCTATTTTTATTATAATTAATTTTTAGGAAAACTGTTTTGACCATTTCTGGCCACGGGGAAGGTAATTGGAGTGAAACAATGGGATTTAAAAACCAATGTTATTAAATTTACATTTTCAAATTTTTCTCAATAAGTTTGAGATTTCTTTGACTGATTCCTTGTTTGGGCCATGTTTTTCTAAAAAACACTGGCTTTTTTTGCTGAAATAATAGGTTCCTTTCTCTTTTATCTCTTTAGAAAAAGTTTAGGTATACCTTTATATAATGTTCATATATCTCAATAGACATTATAGGATGAGTCCTTTTTAAAGAAGATTTCCAAAATGTAATGCTGATATATAAAAATACCAGAGTGAGGCTCCTAATCTCAGTGAAGTCTGGTTAATTGGGATAACTAGTTAAAGAAATCTAAAGTGAAAGAAACTTGAAGAAATATTGTGCAGAAACTAGAAAAAATGTTAATTTTAGTTAGGATATAGTTCACAGTTTTGAAGCTTTTTTCTTAAGCAAAGCTTGAGTAATATAAGAAAATTCAAGTATTCTTAAATAATAAGCAAATATAAATATAGATTGCGGGCATTTTTACTAAAATTTGCTTACTAAAATTTGATAGCACAAACACTATATGTGCCAAGCTTTTCATATGGAACAGTAGTCCATCTGAAGAATAAATATGACATTTAGCCAAATCTTGCATAGAGTGGTCAAAATGTATTGCACCTCAGAACCAAAATACAATCTACGTAGTTTTGTTGTAAATACATTTTTGCAATAAAGCTTTTGAGAGGATATTTTTTCCTCTGAAGGGATGTACTGAAATTGACATCATCTGAAAAGTGGAAAAGAAAAAAAATATTTTTAGAGAGATAGAAAATTAAATATGGACAGTGGCATAAGCCAGAAGCCACTCTATTTTTTTGTAGTCCTTTGTCATGTACAAAAAGGCATGCCAGTAAAATAAAATGATATATTACAGTATTTATATTATTGTCTTAAAAAGTTCAGTCACACTTTTCAGCTCTTGTTGTTGTTGTGCTGTTTACAATGTTGCCTGTACAAATGCATGTAATTTTATCATACATATTTTATGAGTAGCTGGGATAAAACCTAACAAGAAAGAAATGTTTTGCTCCTTGTGGTATCTGGTACAGCAGAATTATTCCACTGATGTCGTGGTAGCTAGAGTATGCATTTTTAAAAAGCTCAACTTGGCACAGATATCTATCAAATGGCTTACTTTCTGATTAACCTTGTAATAGGTATCTAAGTTGCAAAATTCTAAATGTCAAGCATCTGCCACTAAACTAAAAGGCATTGCTAACTTTCTTAGCTTTCTTTTGATTTTGGAATATTTTAAATCTTTTTTAAAAAAAATTTTTTTTTGCCCTTTTATAGATGAAACGGTTTTGGTCCACATTTTAACAGCGTTTTTTACCATGTTGCAGAAATTCAACATATTTCTTTACAGCCTTCTGCAAACTTTTTTTTAAAAGCTGTATGGTTAAACAATCTTGACTGTAGTGCATTGCTGACATTTGACCCAAGAACGATTCCATAAATCTGTGCCCTTAGAAGATGAATATTATGAGGATCGATTTATTAAAAGGGGACATAATGGACATTTTAAAAAAAGAATGAAACATGCCAAAGTAGTTCTTAGAAATACAAATGTTAGTTCCCCTCCCTTTAGAATTCTCATCATTTTAGAATTAAGACTGGTTGAGAGGTAGCTCTTCATCCCTCCCTGAATATGCCCACCATACAACAATAGGGGATGAAATGTGGAACTGGTGAAGGCACATGTCAAGTATGACACTTTTCCTCTCAGTGCTGTATCCATGTCACACTGCTACTTTGCTCACCAAAAGTAGGATGTTGTATTCAAAGATTTTAAACTATTTTCATAATTATTTAAAATATTTTTGGTTTGCTTTCCTTAGGGGAAAAATGCAGCTCAAAGAATCAGATAAAACCATGTAGCTGCAGAAAACTGTCAGTGAAAGAACAAATCCACTTGTGCCAAATACATTTCTCACATCACAGCACTCAAAAGAGTGCAACATCTTGCCAGTAAATATGGCACACAATGCTGTAAACTCCTCTGTCATAAGCCTGCCTGCAATAAGATTGCTTTATATAACTGCTAAAATGTGTCTTTGAGAGATAATATGTTGTCTTCTACAGTGCTTATTTCTAACAGAAAAAAAGTGCATATGGCAGAATGGATACTGAACGGTAAATACTACAGGATACAGAACTACTTCGTGAGTTTTCTTGAAGCCCTAGTGTTCCAGATATTGAGATTGTACTACAACCACTTCCTGAATTGGAAGGATGTTAGAGCAGCATTTTGGTGTGGATTTGGGGAGTTACTTTTAAAAAGTGCAAAAGAAGTTGACTGCATGTAGCTTATTAAAAATACACATAAACTCCTTGATCGGTTTCCCTTTTCTCCTCTTGTGGGAGGGTACATGGAAAGATTAACACTTGGAAACTAGGTGAAGAGCATAATCATAGCTAATAGTAACTCTCCAAATACAATGTGCCGCAGTCAGTGGAGTGCCTCAAACATATGGCTTAACACACGGCCTGGACAGCATATTGAGTGTCTTGTGGTTTTATGATTCCTCATGCATGATTCCTGATCACAGCATGCCATCATGCAAATCATTTCTATGCATTGAAACGAGCACAATTTTATTTAATTTATTTTTGGAATCAGCCTGAGCGAGTTTGGCAAACTGAAAATACCTGATTACCCCCATCTCTCACAAACCGTGGTGAAGCCCATAGAATAAAAAATGTGCAGATAATAAGTACTAAAGAAACAATGATGATTAAATGATATGGGCTAAATACGTGTCATTTCATTTCAGCTTTTTGTTGATGCTCTACTTGGGTTTTTTCCCCTTCTTTTTTTGTTTTTGTTTTTTGCTGCTTAAACTAAATGTCAAGTATGAAAATCTAGTTTTGCATGAACTAATCAACTCTTTAAGTGATATTTTTCCAGATTTCCTTTCAATAAAATGAAAAAAATCAAATCAAATCATTTTTTGCTGCTTTGGAAAAAAAATATGAATCCTCAAGCAGCAGTTTTTTCCTTGTTTGTGTGTGTGTTTTATTTTGCTTTTTTGTCCTAAGTTGCATTGACTGATGTGGAACATGCAGTATCCACCTGCCCAGACTGTATAAAATCCTTTTTCTCCTTTGCATTGTTTCCTGTTTTTTTTTAAATATATTGGTCTAGATGGGTCCATTAAACAGGTGGTAGATCACTGCTTTGAGATGCAACATGGTCACACAGTAAGCAGACTATGTTTGGTATAAGATCTTTAAAGTTTCTCCACAGCTGTTCACTATTGATATATATTTTATCAGGAAGTTTGTAAACAATCTTTTCTGCTCACAGGTTTTCTACAGTTAATATTATTATTATAGATCATCTCAGCATTTGGATTCCCTGACGTCTTTTTGCCTTTTTGCTCTTTCGCGTCTCCCTTCTTCAGCTCGCTGTTTCTCTTTTTCAGGCTTAGTTACGCTGTCGTAAGATGGGAGGGAAGCCGTAGATGGAGTACCTTCTTTTTTCTCCCTATTTGTCCCTCCATTTTCTATTCTGTTGGAGACATTTTTCCGGCAGATAAATCCCCTCCTTGCTAAACGGACCCTGTAAGCCCTCTGGATCACCACTGCCGAGACCTCCTCCTGTTTGCGCCGTAACGTGGTTGTGATGGGCTCATAAGACACTTTGGAAGGATTGGAAGCCACAAATCTCTCTTCCATCTGTTGCCTCAAGATGTCTAGTTCACCACTGTCACCCAATACACGTTTGGTAAAGGCAAAGAGGATGTCCAGACAATGGATTCTGTCCCCACTGACCATTGGCAGATCCATGGCAATGAGTTCAATGGTGTTGGGCTTAGGAACACGAAGAGGGTGCTCCAAAGCATCTGCAAAGTCTGCCAACTTGCAGTATTCAATGAACTGGGTAGCGTCGGGGTCAAACTTCTCCCAGATCTCATAGAAGGTTTCAAAGTCATCTTCACTCAGTGGATCAGCACTTTCCTCTGTAGCCACACTGAAGTTCTCTAGAATGATGGCAATGTACATATTTACCACAATCAGAAAGGAGATGATGATATAGCTAACAAAGAAAAAGATCCCTACGGAAGGATTCCCACAGTCACCTTTGAAGCCACTCCCAGGATGTTCCTTTTCCAAATCACAGTCTGGAGGACGGTTGAGGATGGGTAAGAGCAACCCATCCCATCCAGCTGAGGTAGTGATCTGGAATAAGCATATCATGCTGTTGCCAAAAGTCTCAAAGTTGAACATGTCATCAATACCAGCCTCATGCTTGACGTAAGCGAAGTTTGACATTCCAAAGATGGAAAAGATGAACATCACTAAAAAAAGCAGGAGGCCAATGTTGAACAAGGCAGGCAAAGACATCATTAAGGCAAAAAGCAAGGTGCGGATCCCTTTAGCTCCTTTGATCAGGCGCAGGATTCGACCAATACGGGCCAGGCGGATGACTCTGAAGAGAGTTGGTGACACAAAATATTTCTCTATGATTTCTGCCAAAAACATACCTTTAAAAATATTGAGGAGATAAAAGAGAGTTACAATTGTGTCAAGTCATCTCACATTCTTTCTTCAGAAGCATGGAAATAATGGGCAAATTTAAGAGACAATACATGAGACTAAGAAAATCGCAGCTTGCTTTAAAAGTGACCATCTCTTGATCAATAGGTTCTTTTAGTAATTACTACAGGTTGTCCTCAACAACTAACCAGTTGCTTGGTGACCGTTCGAAGATACGACCTGCCTGAAAAATGGGACCCAGATCTAAAGTTCGGACAATCAAAAGTCATGGCCACCTGACTGCACTTCAGGTGCTCGGCAACACACCTGCACTTACAGCTGGCACATGACCACATTTTAGGACAGTTTTCCCAAAAACTGGTGCTTACTAGTTTTCTGCAAAAGCATGCTTATATCAAACAGTGGGTTCACAGTTATGACCATGGTGTTTCACTAAGCGAACACTACAAAAAATGTAAAAATCATGTCAGTCACATATTACTGGCCAATTTTATGACTGTTACGACTTGCAACTGTAATGGGCAGGCTCCGTTAGGGTTGTAACTTGAGGACTACCTGTAAAGCCAAATGCTAAATATTCAAAACAAATACAATTCAAACTGCATAGTAAAATTTGACATCAACACTCATATACAGTAACTATAGTTGTTTACGATTACCATAAGCAACTAGAAATCCTTAAAAATGCCTCATGGTCAGTTAAACCGTTAAGTGGCACCAAAGGAAAGAGCAAGAGAGGAGCCTCCACCATTTATTTTGTTACACACAGAAAGCAGATACTGAGGACTGCCAAGGAAAATCTCAAAGTATCAAGCTGGTTCATATAAATAGTTGTCCTTTGAACTATGCCAAGCTTAGTCTTGGCTTTAAAAGTCGATATCAGTACCTTGAATTGAGTCTAGTGATGAGATGAGAATCGATGGAATTTAATATATTCCAGGAATTTCTCCATCGCTCCCCAATTAATTTTAATAGAAAACTTAGTCATTATATATAAGTAGCAATTTTAAGAGGCAATCTCAAATTATATTGTAAAGTAATATAATCCAGAACAGATTAGTGGCCATAAAGAACAAAGGTTTCCCCTCCCCGGTTGTGTCCGACTCTAGAAAATGATGCTCATCTCAGTTTCTTAGCTGAGGGAGGCATTGTTGTCCTAAGACATTTCTGTGGTGATGTGGCCAGCATGACTATGTGCCGAGGCGCATAGAATTATGTTACTTTCCCATCGAAGTAGTAGCTATTTATCTGCTTGCATTTTGCATGGTTCCTTCTAGGTGGGCAGGAGCTGGGGCAAGTAACAACAGTTCACCCCATCGGTCTGCTTGAAATTTTTGACTGACAAGCTCAGCATCTTTAACCGCTGAACTATTGCGCCCTCTTAGTGGCTATAAAAGAACTGATTAATGATAGAAATAACCAAAATTTTAGCTCCTAATCAGTCTCAGTTTCACTATTAACAAGTTCGCATTTTCATTTGGATGTTTGCAACTGAACGTTAGAATTGTCCACTTCTCCAGGCACTTTGATTACTGTGCTAGATATATGAAAATATTTTTATGTACTTACCCACAATGGAGAGTATCACAACCACAAAATCAAAAATATTCCATCCAATAGTGAAATAATAGTGACGTAAGGCAAACATTTTCAGCACACACTCGCAAGTGAAAAAGATAACAAAGACAAAATTGATCCAGTAGAGGATATCCTCCATCTGTTTGCTTTGTGTGTCGGTTTCAACCATCATAGTCACCATGTTGAGACAGATGAGTAGCATTATTAGTATATCGAAGGCTTGCTGGGTGACAAAGTCGAAGACAGCGCCTTGGATTCTGTTCTATTGTACACAGAAAGCATGTGTATCAACATTGCGAAATATCCAATAAACCTTTGGTACTATCTGATTAAAGAAGATTTTAATAAGATGGCAACAGAGATTTTTTTTCTCCCTTTTTGAAGGGACACTTAAAGGTAGATTGAAAAATGTTCAGTGTGGTATTTAATGAAGCTTAGCTGCATGTAAGTACATAAAAGATTATATAGTATGATTAACTTCACATTCAGCTTGATTTTCTCCTTTAAATTGTCATGGTGTTGCCTTTGTTCAGTTTTATTTGCTGCAGAGCAAATACCAGGTAGGTTAATTTAAGGAAATGCTAAGGAAATTCACTTGTTTTTTTCAGTAGCCAAAGTAAATAAACTAGCAGTAAATAGTAAAATAGCTCCTTTATTCTGCTTCAAGATAATATTTATCCCAGAAGAGGCTATTAGATTTATCTGACACATTTCCATACTGCTTCCCATTAAAAAAAAACTCATAGAAATTTGCAGTTAGAACAGTAGGTTTAAACAATTGATAAAAATATATTATCCAGCTTTTAAATCAATGTTCAGCACTCAGCATTCAGATCTTCTCTGTTGCATGAGCTGCACTGGCTTCCATTTCCTTCTGGTTGCAATTCAAGATGATGGTCATTACCTTTGAAGCCCTATATGACACTAGGTCAGGCTATCTGCGTAACTGCCTTTCCGTAAGAACATCTACCCATCCTACCAAGTTGGATAGAGTGGGCACACTCCTAGTCCCATCCTTTAAACATGATCATCTTATGAAAAGTAGGAAGCGTGCTCTTTCCATGGCAGCCTCTGTCCTATGGAACACCCCCTTTCCTAAAGTCTGGCAGGCTTCTACCTTCCTGGCCTCCCATAAAGTACTGAACTTCCAATTGTTGGGACAAGATGAGGTGACTGCACCTATCAAGGGTTCATACCTGAATACAGTATACAGGAAAATCAAAATTACTCGCTGTTGCCAGATAAGATCATAGATGGCTGAATGGGTGGAGGTCAGGCCCTGATTTAGGGAGAAGGATTCTGCAATAGCACTTTGCCAGAGGAGCCTTCCCATCTGGCATTAATTTTTTTCTCAGGCATAAATTTTACAAGAACTCTGGAAGTTAGTACACTAGTCCCAGGAGTGGGATGATGAAATGGAAGCTAAAAGATTTTTGAGTTTCTCAAGGCTGTCTAATGTGGAAATTTGAATCAGAAATCTCCCAATTGATACTTTCACCCATTACCAATTATAATAGTTTTCCTTTTCATTCCTGAATAATCTCAATGTACCTGGGGGTAGGGAGGGATGAAAGATTCCACTTGAGTATATAAGGAATGGCATGCTAGAAAAAAAATGGAAAAACTTACCAGAGGCCTGGGAATTGGCTTTTGAGGTTTTTTCGAGCCTAATTTTTTCATGGCATTGTAGTATTTCTTCTGTTCTTCTGTCATAAAGATATCCTGACCTCCAAAGTAAAGGGGAAGAGGGGAAGAAAAGGAAGTTGGTTACAATCCATTCAACCTTGCTTGAAGATTATGGTGCATATTCAACGAGTAGGCTTTTCTTATTACTTTGTGTGGCAAAGAAATTGCCCCATCTCTAGAAGTAATTGTCTCACAAAGTTAAGTTCTATTTAGTTCTGTTATAGGAACATCTAAGTCAATGTAGTGCCCACCAGATCTCAGACTATAATTCTCATCAGCCGCAGGCCTAATGGCTAAGATGCCTGGGATGTGCAATCTGGCACATCAGTTTAGGGAAGCCTGATGTAGAGCAAAGGTTCAATTTATAAATTGTAACACTGTCATTGTTTGAACTGGAAAGACAGAAGAAACCTGTTGAACCAGAAATTATTTATGAGAAATATATTTCTGGTGCATTTACTAGTTAACTTTCTTTGGGGTATAGTTGAAGATGTCAAAATGAGAACAATTATACAAAAGGATACTAAGCTTTTCCTTTGTATTTGATTTACACAGGTAGTCCTCAATGTATGACTACGATTGAGCCTAAAATTTCCATTGATAAGCAAGGCAGTTGTTAAGTGAATCATGCCCCATTTTACGACCTTTTTGCTACGGTTCTTAAGCAAATCGCTGCAGTTAAGTGAATCACATAGTGAATAAGCGAATCTGGCTTTCCACATTGACTTTGCTAGTCAGAAGCTCCCTAGGAAGGTTGAAGATGACAATCCCAGGACCCCGGGATGCTGCAACCATCGTAAATACATGCCATTTGCCAAGCATCTAAATTTTCATCACGTGTTGGTGGGGATACTGCAATGGTCGTAAGTGTGGGAACCAGTCATAAATCACCTTTTTTAGAGCAAACAGTCACTAAATGAATGTTTGTAAGTCGAGGACTACCTATAAGTCAGGAAGACGGATCGGAAGAGGAAGTCTCAGTCAGGAAGACGGGCAGAACAACAAGCCAGAATTATAAATGCAAGCAGGAAAACAAGTCAGGATTACAAATGCATGCACGAAAACAAGCCAGAGTTATAAATGCACACAGGAAAACAAGCTGGAATTATAAATGACTTCAGCAAAGTCATTTATAATTATAAACTTTACTTCAGCAAAGTGGGGGGG
>JANHFL010001095.1:13059-32994 GCA_032468155.1 Oxyrhabdium leporinum
TGTCCTCATACTTGGGCTGCTCTTCTTGCTATAAGCAGAGACAAAATAATTATATATTGGGGGGATGGGAGAGAGAGAAGGAGGGAGGGAGGGAGGAAGGGGGAGAGAGAGAGAGAGAGGAGAAAGAGTGTGTGTGAGAGAGAAACCCCAATCTATATATACTTAATCTATTAATGTAACAAATCACAGTGTATTCTGTTTTAAAGCATGCACTATTGTGCAGAAAAATAATGAGATAATGGTTAAAAGGCATAGGCAAAGGTAAAAGAAAAAGGAAATCTAACTAAATCTTATTTATACTAACACCATCCAATATAATACTGCAAATCTATCTATTGTTGCAAACCACCCTCACTGATACTATATCCATGCACCACTTTATACACTGATTTTTTGGCTCTTTAAACATTACTTTTGACGACCTCATTAACTCTACCCACCTACAACTTACTCATTCCCCTTCTCTTCACCCTTCAATACTTTTACCTCCATTTGTTCTGAGTTTTGATCTTTATTCATTCTCTCTATATAATCCATGTACCTCTCACACAGGGTGGGCTGCTGGGCGGAGTGGGGTGGGGCTCGGGTGGACCCTTAGTGAAGATTCTGCGTGGTTCACTGAACCCCCAAATTCCACTCCTGGCTGGCCCTGCCTACCCCACCCCACTCCGCCCCTCCCAGGAGTCTCCACACGGCCCGCTGTGGATGCAGGTAAGTGCAGGACGCACGCGGAGGTTCGGGGAGGGCAAAAAACAGGCCTCCCAGAAGTTTGAGGAGGCTGGAAATGGCCCATTTCCAACCTCCAGAGAGCTTCCAGCGCCGGGGGGGAGGCCGTTTTCGTCCTCCCAGAGGCTCGACAAAAGCCTCCACACCTCGGGGGAGGCATGGTGCAAGAGGCCAACTAGGCCACACCCACCCAGCAACCAGGCAGCAAACCCGTTGTTGAAGTTTTTGAATCCCACCCCTGCTCTCACATATTTATTTTGTACTGTTCACTTTTGTACTGCATTTAGATTCATTTGACATTTAATCTTGACTATATCTTGTGTTATGTCATACGTATTCTCACTGCATTCAAATTATTTTTATATATTTCGTATTTTATCTCAAACTCACATGCATCTAATAAACAGGGCAGTTTAAATATTTTGCTTCTTGGTTAAATTCACACATTTAATAAAGGTTTAAATGATATCCTCTTCTGGGAAATCATTGTAATTTACACATTATGCAAAACCTAATGATTAGAAAAGTTGCCCTTTGATTCAAAGGCTCATAGGGATCCATTAGCTACATAAATCCTCTTTAATTTCACTCTGATGAAATTAATTCTGTGCACAAAAGAGATCAGGCCCCATACACAGAAGGTGCAGCTAGCATCTGACAGTTGGACCATTTTTTATTTATTTTTTACTTTCCCTTGAAACGATCAGCATTTTTTTCTTATATAAAATAATAAAGTGACTCTTGCTTCTAAATCCCAGAAAGTAGTAGCAACCGACTTGCCTTGTTTGGGTTCAGAAGCTGAATCAAATTTGGTTAGTACATGGATAAAAAACTATCAGGGAAATCAGAGCTATGGATTTGACCAAAAAGCTGAAAAACATCCCAGACTAAGGCAATAGGCAAATCACTTCTGTATTGTTGCCAAGCAAAGTAAACGGTCCTATCTGTGCAAAGATCAAGGATTGATCACAATTGGAGTGGGCCTATTCTTTGTTTTAAAAGCAGTGCTAGGTTCATAGCCATATTACCTTCCTAGAATCTACTGCTGCATACATTATATCCATCCAGCCTTTGAAGGTAGCCTGTGGAAAAAGCACACTTCTTTTAAAGAGGACAAAAAAATGAAGCAGGGTTAACAGTAGCACAGAGCTGTATAGTCAAAGTTTATTTTTCTGCTTACTTACAAACAAGATAAAAAATGCTGTATTCACTTTTAATTAGGCCTAGGAATACTCATTTGTTAATGTAATTTAATCTAAACTAATCTAACCTAATATGATAAAAAAATCCCATTTTTTTCTTGTTCTAAATACCCAAGAGGTGTAGATCTATCTTTCTACTTTGTGATTTAATATCAGATGCCTGAGTTTCATTCCCACCTACCCCAACTTTTCTCCTTCTTGTCACATCTTTTAGATTGTAATCCCAGGACATGAAATATTATAGTTTCCAACCTTTGTAAGCTGCTTGAAAGGCTTCAATCAGTTTGCATACATAACAGAATCCATAATATTATATATACACTACTAGCATGCTAACTTCTGCAAATATTGGTCAAAATGCAGTCAAAATGATATAGTCCCTCCATAATAAGAAGATGGCTTGAGAAAACCTAAAGTTTTGCAGAAGTAAAGAAAACAATAAATAATCTCTCCCTCAGTCACTTTGAAAATATATATTTTGATTTTGGAAATAGTTTATAAAACATTTACATTGGGTTTACTGATTTGGTTAAAGGGTGGGCTGTGCTAATTCACATGTTCTTAACTGCTTCCACTTTTGTGGAATTTCTCACCCATCCTAAACATACAAGGGGGATACTATATAACTGCATTTATTTTGATAAATGGTACATCCATTTGTTCTCTGGCTTGTATATGAAATATGCACTAGGATAGTCTGTAAATCCTTAACATTTGTATGTTGTTATTTTGATATAGATCAAATTGCAAGATAATTTAATCCTAATATTCCTGTTTAGTTAAAAAATTTCACAAAATAATACATTATAACATCCAATGTAATAAAATGTAATTTTATTTATTGTTTTTAATTTGCTTTTACATGTAATGACATAGGCTGCCCAGTCATTTGTTAAGATAGGCGGCTTCAAAAATCAAATAAATCAAATAACATTAAAAATAATATCACTTTTGTAATTAAAATAATGAAAAAATCTTCATTCAGTTTTTTAAACTTTCTGATTAATGGATTAAAATGATAGACATACCATACCCTTTTGAATCACTAAATCACTAAATCACTAAATCAATCCTCCAGTGAGGATTTGCTGAGGAGTTGCTCTATGATTCATTTCCAAGTGATTTATTTTCCTACACCACCTCTGCTTGTCCTGAATATACAAAGACTAATTCTAGAATATTACCCAGGTTGTGAATGACTCATAAGCAGTGCAGAAGATTGCTCTTAGAAGAACAGATGGACTGAATGCATGAAATAAGATCATTTGGATCCCAACCTATCTTCAAGATGATCACGGTTAAATGTCAGTTGGTAAAATCCAAAAACAAAAGTGAAAAGAGACTGTATTGCTTAGAATATATTCAAACTAGAAACACCTCCCCCACCCACATTTTCTAACAGCAACATGGAATTAATTCTTCAGGAAGCTATATAACACTCCTCCCTTAAAGCTAAAATTACCAGTTACTTAGCTCAGACCTCTCCTTATAGGAACAGATCCTTGCTATTTCCACCTTTAGTGCTTAAAGAATAAACTGCTTTTAAATCCTCACTAATAAAGGGGATGCAAGTGAAAATAACTAGATTCTTTCTTTGTTTCAAAAATGGAAATGAGTTCTTGATTAGCTCCTTATAATTGCCACAAAGTACAATAAAAAAGCAAAAATGTTTGGCTGAATATGGGAAAAGATAGATGGAATTTACAAAAGGAAAACATTTTAAGATTTCAACATTTTGGCAATTATACAATACCATCAAGCAACAAAAATAGAACTTACAATTTGTAGAAGGGCCAGGTACCCTGCACCGACATTGTCAAAATTAATCTTCACATTCTTCCACCGAATCTCTGTTCCATTGGGTTCCATTAGCTTCTCACACTCTGTCTTGTTGTTCACCTCTTCTATGTCAAATCGAGACTCAGCCGTCTGATTAAAGCAGTAATGATACTTCCCAGCAAAAAGATTAACCCCCATAATGCTGAAAATCAGCCAGAAAATAAGGCAGACCAACAGCACATTCATAATGGATGGTATAGCACCCACCAAGGCATTCACAACCACCTGTATTGGAAGGGAAAGGAAGGAAGAGAGTGTTTCAGTGCAGAAAAGATGATGACTTGGGTTTTACAAGCAAAACACATCAATTTGTCTAGTTTTAGTAAGGGGAACAGAAACAAGGCTAGTCCCATAATACTCATCTTAATTCAAAAAGAATCATGTGTCTCTGAGCATTTTGTTTTTGTTTTTTTTTAAATTAAATAATTTATCCAAACAAATATTAGCAATTAGTTTTATTTCTTTTGCCATTCAATAGGTGGTTAAAAAAAAAAGAAAAATTAAGATTGTGAAAAGGAGCCTTGATAATGTTAGGAGTCCAGGTGACTCTAATATCCAAGTCAGAATCATATGTTTTGAATCAGACACATGTAAATTAACTTAGCCAACAATCTTTCCCCATTTTAAAACCAGATTCATAAATTTATGGGCCCTGTTACTCCTACTCCCATGAAGATAAATGAGGAACTTTAGCCACATGTTTCAAATGGGAGTAGGAAAGGGTACCAAACTTGTTCTAAAATTTAGTGGTAGCTTAGTATAAAATTAATCAGGACCATATATTCCTTAGTAAGCAAGGCCAGAAGTGTCCCAAGAGCTGAGCATGCATATTTGCAAGCTCAAAAAGAAAAGCCATATTCCCTTCTCTGCTTCACAGCAAATGAAACTCATGTTTTATAGTTTCCTTCCTTCCTTCCTTCCTTCCTTCCTTCCTTCCTTCCTTCCTTCCTTCCTTCCTTTTATAATATTTGGACTTAAGAAATGTACTCCAGCTTATAACTATTTCCATCGTCTTTCAAAATTGATAACTTCAACCTTACGTGATTATAGACTTAAGACTTTGCTTTTAGACTTTTCTTACCTTAATATTTAAACAGAAATGAAGACATGTGTCATCTATAGTTGTTGGTCTAACATATATAAGGCAATCAATAAACATCTCTTTTGTTTCAGAATGAGAAAATTAAAGCTATCATTCTGAAATTATTTACTTTACAGGGCAGGAAGCTATTAATATACATACTGCAGCATTCATTCTTAAAAAGAAAGGGCTATATGGTAGGGCTGTGCACATCCTCCCAAACAGATACTCTGAAACACACAGAAACAAGTATGATGCACTTATTTTGAAGTTATTTAGACATCATCAATTTTTTTTAAGATTCACACAATATTTTGAAAGCTGCCCCTCACATTTCTCCAATTGAGTGAGAATGCATGTCTATTATTTTGCCAACAATGATCATTCTTTAGAATGATTTGCAGAGATCTAGTATTTGGCATCCTTTGTTGCCTTCAGCATTAATTTCTAACATAAAACAAATTTTTAGGCAATGGTATTTCTTTTAAAAGAAATGCCACATTAGACATTTTTTACAACAAACTCCTGGAAAAAATGGGGGAACTAGGCACATCTCCCTCCTATTAATAGGTTATGAATTTCTCCCATAGTACAAAATTAACCCCTTAATCTGGATGTTAGAGAAAAATGTTTCTCTGTTGAATATGGAAGCTTCTGCATAGATCCTTTCCTAGCGACTGGACATCAGGAAAGTGCTTCTAGTGCAAGGTCAAAATGCATGTCAGTGATAGGAATTAGCTCTCATGGCACTGTAATCTCTCCGTCTTCTTATGTCAGCTCTATCCCCTGCAGTGGAGGCAAATTTCACATGAACTTCCCCCAGTCAAAAACCCTCATCTACTTTCTGCTGATTATTGTATTTTTTTAAGTGTCAACAGATGGCGCCATTATTTTACGTTAAGTTTCACAATGGTGACATAGCATAATTTGTCTTTAGATGCATAATCCTCTGCAAACTTTAGGCATTGTATGAAGCAGAAAAATTATTGCAATCAACAGCCCATTGACTTCTGAATAGAGGCCTATCAAAAATAACAGAAACTATTAAACTCAACGTTATGAGCCCATATTTCAGATACCAACTGAAAACTCAAAAAACTCATTCTTTAATTTTGAAATGGAATAATGAGGGAAATAAAAACCAAGTAAATTTATTGGTCATATTATTGTGACTTGACACAATGTTGCATTTTGATTTGCTCTGTATTTGTCTTGCATAAAAAGGACGAAATGTATGTCTTACTTTTGTACTCATTCACTTACAATGCAATCATTATGCCCATAGTTTAAACAAATTATTAAAACCATTGCAAACTATTATGAGAAAGGGAACATGGCTTTTGTGTGACAATTGTATATTAGAAATAGTAAAGTAGGGCATGCATATTTCATAACAATATTTAATTCCCTTGCCCCCCAAATATAAAGAGCTGAAGATATTTTTTAAAATATTAAGTTGTTAGGCCATAGAACTATATTTAATGCTGTTTAGAAAACAATATTTTGGTTTGGGTTTTTTTTCATTCCCATGAAGTCAGTTTATACTAATGGCTAAAAGAAGCCAGGCCTGAATCATATATGGATTTAAATAATTTCTAACTAGTTTTAAAATTCCTACCAGAAAAGAGTCATTCTCTGTTAGAAAGATGCTGGGAAACAATTTTTCAAGCCAAGTTAGCTAAAATGTCTGATAATTTATGTTACAATACTTTCATTAGAAACACTAGTTTCTCTTGAAAATAACTACAATAAAAGCAGCTGTTGAGATATTTTTCTAAAAAAGTAACATTTGTACAGATCAGAACAAATGTGAATCCACATTCATATCCGAAGTACATTCCATTGAATTTGGTCAAGGTCTAACACTATACTGCCATCCTGAACACATGAGTAAGCCCACCAAAACTAGTGGGGCTGATTTCAATTTTTAAAAAATGAACAAGACTGTCCTGCTAATTTAGTTCTGCTTGATGCCTAGACTAACAAACTCAGACCTGAAATGATAACTGAACATGATCATTTTGATATCCCATTGAAAAGAATGGTTGTTCTACAACCACCATTTTCTTAGGATTGGCCACAATTTATTATACAATTATATATCCAGGTCTCAAAATGTTGCATATTGTTTCTCTGTGTGAATAACTGCCCCATCCCTGTATATTTGTCTTTAGTATGTGAAGAAAGTTAAATAAGGATATTTTTTTACAGTTATACAACGCAGGTATTAATATAAGAAATAACATCTAATTTCCCTGTAAAATTGAGGTATAATATGCAATTTCAGGATAACATTGGGTTTTGACTGAAACTTTTAGCTAAACAAAATCTCTGTACAGGTTGAGCTAATGGCTAATAATCCTTGATTTTTTTTTCCTTTAGGATCTGTTTTGAACACAGATATTTTCAGATTTTTGAATGAAGGTTGAATCTCTTCTCTGCAGTCTCTCCTGTTTTTCATTCTATCAATATTGCTCCAATTAAGAGATTGTATTAGAATGCACCACACATACCGCCCAATCCTATGCATTCAGAAGGGCTCATTCCTTTTTAAAATATAGATTTGCAGCTTTCAAGCTTGTATCTATTTATATGCCATGCATTACAAAAAGTTAAATTGGCAATCTGCTTTAAAACATGGATAAGTTCAATATGTATAAAATGGTATATTGCAATAATTTCTAGAAAGTTCTATTTCTAATCTTTGCTTGTGATTTGTTGCTAACATCACAGTGACAGGGGAGAGTGGAGTGGGGGCATAAAGCAAGTCAACAGGAAACGGAAAAGAGGGAGAAAAGCTGAGTTATCAGTCAAGGCTGCCAGTCACGAATGGACTGGACTGAGAACAACGAGGTGCAAATGAGAGGAATTAAACCAGAAATCTTTTATTTGTAGGGGAGTACTAGATTCCCCTTCCCCATATCCAGCCCTTTTATGCAATTCTGAATACACCCCCAAACAAGGCAAGAGCAACTTGTAAACTAACCATTGTGTTTTGATCTCTTTTTTGATCCATCATAACTTTGGGGGAGGGGAGAAGAAAAACTTGAGGCGGTTCAAATTCTGATTCTTTGCACCTGGTGATTCTCCCTGTTTCAGATTTACAGCCAGAAATGCCCCCTTAAATGTTACAGGTATTAAAAGCCAGGCCAAAAAAGAGCAGCCAAGTGCCAACAAAGAATCTACAAATGACATGTGGTTTGGGCCAATAATGAGGCAGCTTAATATATCTCCTTTTTTTTATTAGTATGTTATTGTTGTTATTATTATGGCAATCATCAAATAAAAAAAGGGAGAACTGTGCAGCAGGGTGATGGTGAATCATAAACAGAAGGAAGTGATCACGTCAGCAGCTGCATCATGATTCTGTTTGTTACGTCTTTCTACCAGTTTGATCGGTTCTAGCATGCTTTTAAAAAAACACTCCATAATCCACAGGCATGCAGAAGGATCAGCTCACTAATGGCATCTTACCCTCATCCCCTCAAATCGGGACAACGCTCTTAAAGGCCTCAAGGCTCTGAGTGTCCTAAGGGATTTAATGGCACCTAGTTCCGAGTAGCCCAGGGCATTAGCTATAAGGCTGACTAAAGAGACCTACACAGAAAACAGGAAAAGAAAGGAAAAAGAAAAAAGAAAAAAGAAGAGGTTCCAGACTGTTAGCATAAATCCCCTAGCACTGGCAGTATATTCATCCCCCAAATTGGACTGCAGGCCCGAGCCACCCCCATTTACAGTGACACCGAAGAAGGCAATGGCCATCAGCTGCCTACAGCACTTCACTGAAAGGACCTGGAAGGAAATAATGCAGTTGAGAGAGGCATAAATATAAAACAAAAGGGGAAAAATAAGTGAGAGAGAGAAAGAGAGGCACAGACACACACAGACGGTAACAGGGTCTGTTGGCGATTAGGAGCCCAAACGGATGACAAGAACCTTACCCTCGCCCTCTTAACAGTCTGCAGGATCACAGCAGCTCCCATTAAATTAAGCCAGACAAATTTTTAAAGGACCTATGAAAAAGAATACAGATGAATACACACACTGCACAAACCTCCTTAATTCTCTCATTCGAGTGGGAATGGGGAAGTGGGGATGACCCACCGACATCTCATCACAAAATTAAGAGAGAAACAAATATCTAGCTTTCCATGTTTCTCCTCTGAAAAAGCACTTTGTGTCTTAAAGAGTTTACAATCTTTGTGTCAGAGCAAGCCTTTCTGAAGGTTTCATATCAGTTTTCTGTTTCCTGGTGTAGGGAATAGGTGGCATGGAATAGCTGTTGCAATCCAAAGAATCTGAAGGTCATCTAGTGGAGAAGACTATTGTTTTCTCTTATTCTAAATTATAACAAGACTGTATTGTACTACTGGTGAGGACTAAGATCCTTTCTTCACATTAGGAGTTTAATAAGATACAGTGAATTCTTCATCTCAGGCTTCCAAATTCTGGTACCATCTATATGTGCTCAGGTACAAGCCTATTATCCCTGGTCAGATAATAGGTAGCTGGACCGAGGTGGAGGATGCTGTACTCTTTCTTGCATAAAGGTGCTTTTTCAATAGGCAACTGGAATGTTTTTCAAAAAGCAACGGGACTTGGAAAAAACAGCGCTTTTGAGATAAACATAACCTGGATGCTGAGAATCTCCACAGGCATTATTTATTGCAAAGCGTGCATCATGTTGGAATGATGAGAATTGGGGTTCCACAACATTTGAAATTGGAGTTCAGCATAAGATGCCTGTTCTAATGCCTGAGAATGCATTCTGGGAGCCAGTTTGCAAATTACCATTTGCAGTATGGCTGCTGCTTCTAGGATTGGCTCCCATTTTGCACTGGAAGCTCTGGAATAAACACAAATTATATGACCAGCCTCAACATATGTCTGCTTCTGACTAGACTATATATTCTATCTACTGACCTGCACTTAGTAATAGAATTACAGGTCCATAACGTTCAGTGTAGAGCCATTCAACCTGCAGTGGATTTGGGAAAATAATGAAAATAACATCTGCTTATCCAAAGTCCTTGGAAGAGTCTCAGTATGTGGATCAAAATGCTAGATCCGGTCTACACATTTGTCTGGCTGCAGCCAGCTATAATAATAATGTGGCATCCTGCATAGCACTTAAGCTTTTACAGTAACAAGAAGAGGAAGGATGGATAAACTAGAACTCTTTCTCTCTCCGTGTCTGTCTCACACTCTCTCTTTTGATACACGTTGTGGCATATACTGCACATATGTACATATGAGGGTACACAGGAATTTCATACTGCACTATTTTTAAGAGAAATATTTTCACTTATGTCTCCTTAAAACATCTTGTCTATCATTTTGAAATTTAACCTTCCATAAGTAAGGCATGCTTTATTGGAGACTGTTTTAAAAATATTAATTTTAGTTAACATTTAGTACTGCCTGGAATGCTCCAAAGGAGAGGACAATACTTTTAAGCAACTGCCAAAGAATTAAAGTTAAGGACATCGTTTTTTCACGACTGACAACTAGATTGGAGAATAATATGCTGAAGTTTTGAAAGTTTAATAATATATATTTGCTGCGGCTGGGAGAAGCAATTGATTGTCTCAAAGGTCAGACAAGAAAGTCCAGGTGCCTTTTGAAAAGCTTTTGGGATGATTGAGAATCTCTATAGATAACTGATTGTCTCCCATTTTGGGGAGATCAGCTCCAGAGACTGTTTGTCCATTGTAGGGCTGGTCTTCTGGAATGGCTTCCACAAGGTGTGTTTGACCCTGATCTTGGTCCTGTTCCAGAAGCATTTCAGTTCCAAAGTGCATTTGGGAACTGATACCAAATGTTCTTCAGAGCTTAGGTTTGTCTATTTTGACTTCTGGTTTTATGTTATGATGTTTTCAATGTTATTGCTATTTTTCTTTCATTCTGTGAGCCCCAGATAGTCTGTGTAGGATAGTGACAGGACATAAATATGAAGAAATAAACAATTATAAAATAGGCAACATGGGTCTGTCTTCTGATCACTTCACTATTGTTCACTCTAATCTTGTCCAAGTGGATTTCCAATTGCTGTGTCCAACATGAAGCCATTCTTTAATAAGCAAATCTCCTATCACAACTATTTTGTCAGTATTTCCATTGCATGTTTTCAAAATGCCAATGTTTCCTGGGCCCAACAGGTTATCTATTCTGTATTGGTTCAGGAAACAATAGATGGACTCTAAGTTTGTCAAGGAGCACTAGAATACCTGAACTAAAGGGAGGGTGGATAAAATAAATTTTGAGAACCTAATAACTGAAAAGTTGGAATAAGTCAATAAATTAAAAAAAATAGGTAAACTGATAAAAGCATCAATTTACAAAAATGAAACCAGAAATATATTTAAAAATGTATCAGTGTTGGGATAAAAACTGTAAAATATCTAATTTTTAAAAAGTAATTCTATTTTTGAAATGTCAGACAATTCACAATTGTACTTCAACAATATTTTGCCCATCCATGCAAATACACTGAAAGATAAAATATCTTAATAGACAATTGTAAGTATGGAAATATTCTTTTAATATAATATAATTATCCCCAAAATAAGAGTCAGTGAACACAATGTAACTTACTTCTTAGTAGACATGAATATGTGGTACTTTTAAATTTCATTGATTTCATTGAAAGGATAATAGATGTGCCTAATCACTTCCACAGGAATATGTCAGATGGGACTGATTTCAGTCTTGGAAAGTTTGTCTTTTAGCCAATCTTGCATGAATGATAGGGGTATGGAGCAGAACTGTTCTCTTTAGCAAGGAGAAATTGATGAAAAAATGTTATTTTTTAGGATAGTCTCTTCTGTAGGGTCCTATAAATGAGAATGTTTCCTGTCTCAGCAATTATAGATCTCAGCAGGAAGAAGCTTCTCCTAGTTCTTCAAGGAGGCTAACTGGGCAATGCTGTTTTAGAAGAAGCTCTTTCTGTCTCAGTTGCTCTCTGAAATTCATTAAAGTGACTGGACTTTTTTCACACATTTCCAACACACTGAAATAAAATGATGTGGATGTCTTATGAGTTGCAGGAACTTGAATAAGTGAGGTAATGGCCATGATTACATGATCAAAGCCCCAGTGCTTTGTTTGCCTGTGAGAGACACTGACACATGTGCAAAAGGGTGAACTTTCAACTGTTAATGAAGAATAGGTATTGAAGTGAATGTAGTTAGATCACACTTTGAAAATACTATTCATTCAAAATTAGGGGTAAACATAATATCAACATCTTGTCCAAAAAAACAAATCCATGTATGGTTTACTCAATAGTAAGTCCCACTGTGTTCAATGAGCCTTACTCTCTAGCAAAAGAGCTGAGGATCCAATTTTAGAACAATACTGATGGATAGGAATCAGCATGATCTTGCATTGCATTTATGGTTTGCATTTGTACAAAAGTAATATAGGAACAAAAAAGGATAATTTTATAAAAATCTAAATTTTGGAGCTTAAAGGTACCCTTGGAGAAAAAAAGATACACCAGGGGAACAAAGTTATGTTAAGGAGATGATTCTTTCTCAACACAAACAGACACTGAACATTATTTTTTTTTAAAAAAGATCTAGGATATATTTCTCTGAACCTTGAAACTTAACTCTAGACTAATTAGAAACATATTGATTATTTACACACAATAATATGTTAATTTTCAAATGATTAATTCAAATATAGATTTGGTATTTTGATATTGAACTAACAGTAATCACATTTTTTTCCTAAAGAATGAAACAAAAAGTAGAACAGTACAGGGCAGCACAGTAGTAACAAACTATACTGAAGATGTATGTGGGGAAACAAACGCACAAAGATACTCAATGTCTGTAGAAATCTGAAGAGAACAAGAAAAGAAAATTGTCCCCAAATCTCAGAAACATCAATGATCACAGTATTTCCCATTAATAATGCAGCATCAAATCATGCAGACCTCTAATGCCTTTTTATCTAAGAGTAGGATGGACTTTTGTTTTAAAAGATCCAGGTCAACTTCATTTAGCTTCTGCTCACAATTTAAAAACATTTAATGCCTTTTTTTGTAAATTTCATTTAAACAGCAACAATAACAGTAACGCTATATACCAATAAGGCCCAGAAAATAAGGGCATTATCAAAAATACTACATCACTTTCAGGTCTTCTATTCCACAAAAACAGCATGTTTAATAAATAATACAGATGATCAGTGGAAATTCCTATTGCTTTAAGAAAACAAGTATTTTGAGACCCAAAGTATATTAAATTAGAATGTAAAAATTAGGTATATAAATGTAAGATACATGCATGAGGGCAAGTATGTGTTCAGTTTGCCTTTTTGATCTCAGTCTTTTAAAGGGTAAATTGTGACAAAAAAGACAATAATTCTGTAAAGTGGCTTTGGGAATATTATCTATCTAATATTTGTAACTATTCATAATTTGTCCCCCTCCATATCTTGTCTCTTAAGGAGAAGCAAAATTATATTCTTGCAGGGGTGCAAACCTGTCTTTCACTCTTGACCAAGCTAGATCAAGATTAATTTTGAATGTGAGCCTTTCAATTTTCCCAATTCATTTTTTTTAAAAATACGGGTAAGATAGCCCTATCTCACTATTTCAGCCCATTGTACAAGTCACTGATTCTTTTCTTTATTTGAGATTTTTAATGGAAGGAGAATTCATGCACCTTAATAGAGCAATAGAAGTAAGTTTGTTTGCACTTCTGTTTGTTTCTATGTGTCTTTACTATTTCTGTGGCATTTTCTCAACTTCATTCCCCACTCAAATCTAAGTGAAAAAGTGGACTTGAAAGTGAAATATGGAAAACCTCCTCAACAATTAACATTTTGGGTTGTGACAAGTAAGAATGGAAACAACAGAATGTTTTGCCTTAGAAAAGATTTAGAAAGAAACAAGAATAACAATGCTAGGTCTTATTTATTTAGATAGAGGTACAATCTCAGATCTTCAGGAAAACAGCAAAAAGCAAAAAGATACCTACTGCTACAATGAGGAAATCCAACCAACACCAGGCATTCGTGAAGAATTTCACAAATCCATAGGCACACCACTTCAACAACATTTCAAGGATAAAGATGTAGGTGAAGACTTTGTCAGCATATTCCAAGACGGTGCGTATTGTCTTTCTCTGTTCTATATAAATATCCTCAAAGGCCTAAGCAACAAAAGAACAATAATTGCTATTATATGCTAATCTTGGTATTAGTGAGCTACAAAGGTGCTTTGTTTTGATCTAGGTACTTCTGGGGGATGCTGTTGTAGCTGAATTCAGTTTACACATATATATTTATTTGTGATCTCTCAGCATTTAACTACAGGTTGTCCTTGGCTTACAAGCTTGACTCATGCGAGTGGCGGGCTAGCGTGCACTCACATGCACACACTGCAAGTCGAGATGTGTGTGTGTGCAGGCCTGCTGCTTGCACAAGTCAAGATGCACCTGCACATGTGTGTGTGGACCAGCCCGCAGCCTGGTTGTGAATAGGCCACAACCTGGTAGTGGGCCGTGGCCCAGGAGTTGGGGACCCCTGCTTTATGTGGTTGCCTTGACTTATGACCATAAAGGCTTATGAGTAGAAATCCAGTCATACATTAAGGACCGCCTGTATTAACTCAAAGCTTGCCTAAAGAGGCAAAGGAGCTAAGTTCACATTTTTGGAACCTAATTACTATCCCCTTTTCCTTCCTAAAATCAAACATTATCATATTGGTCCGATTTGACCTGTATGAGCAGATCTTCTCTTTGTTTCCATACTGCCCAGTCTTAAGGAGGGATCAATACTAGCAGAGGAAAGAATACTGTAGTGTTTTCAGATAGGGATTTAGAGTGTGTAATTCTCATGCTTCTCTGGCTAAGCAGAAATGGCCATTTAGTATTTATTACAAAATGCACCAGAGACCAAATTAAACACCTCAAGCAGTGGCGGGATTCAGCTGGTTTGGGCCGGTTCCCACGAACCGGTAGGAAAGATTCTGGCTGGCCCTGCCTGCCCCGCTGCTTCCTGGAGTTCCCCACGTGCCCCGTTTTGGCTCCCAGGTAAGTGCATGGAGGCCCACTAGGCCCGAAATGGGGCACAGGGGTGTGTGGCATGCCCCCCATGTCCCATTTTGGCTCCCAGGAGGCTTTGAGGAGGCCTAGGCCCAAAATGGGGGGCGGGGGTGGCCATGCCCACCCAGTCACATGACCAATAAGCCGTGTCCACCAAGCCATGCCCACAGAACTGGTAGTAAAAAAAATTGAATCCCACCACCGACCTCAAACCTTGTCATGAACATGAAATACCGCTGTAAGGGGAGAGTAAGTCAATCCTTCCCTAAAGGCCCCCTTAACCTCAGCGTGAGGTTATTGCGTGAGGTTATATCCTGCAGGAATATCTGGAATATCCTAAAAAGCAGTCAAATATATGAGTACAGAATTCTTCTGCAGTAGCTTTAGTAAGGGATGATTTTCACTGTGAATGTGCCAGGGAGGGATAATTTCCTGTCATGCAACTAGGACACCTCTGGTTGCTGCTACCTAACATTTTTTCCCCAAAAAAAGAGAAGGCATTTGCAGCTGATTCATGAATTTCACATACTGTTCAGTTTGACTAGCAAAATAAAATGTTGCTCACCAAAGCGCCACTGCTGAGCAAGATCATGAAGATAATGAAGGTTTCAAACCAGTTATGTTCCACAATGAGAAAACACGTCTTTCTTAAGTTCCACCAAGACTTTCCCAGTCCTTCTTCTATGCTGACTTGGCAGCACTTGAACTTTTGCACACAGCCTGCAAAGGTAAAATTAATTTTGTTATTAATTTTGTTACAGAAAACAAGAGTCAGACGTTTTACAGCTATAAGGTATTTTCCCATTATTCATTCATTCCAAAATGCTGTCAATTAAAATTAACAATGAGCTACGAAAGATTTTGCAGATGTACAAATCTCTAGAGTTTTGCAAGTCTTATAGTTAAATCTCAAACCTTTAATAACATGTCATCAAAAGGAAACAAGTTAGTGATTCAATAAAATAATATAGTAAAATATTGCTATAAATGTAAGAGGCATCATGAGTTTCAGATCACATGATTGAACAGCATCCTTGCACCTTCTTCGTAATGATATTTTAGAGATTGGTGAAAATTTATATTAATATAATTTCAGGTTCCATTCAATTAATTACAAGCATCTCCAATATGCGGCCAATGGGCCACATATGGCCCTGGACAGCTCGCAATGTGGCCTCACAAGATCATAAACTTTTAACATTATTATGTGATTTTATATTATAAAAGTATATATTTTATATGCAGCCCAAGAAAATTCCTCTTTACTCAATGTGGCCCAGGCAAGCATAAGGGTTGGATTTATTACATTCACTCTTCCCTTCAAATGGGATTAATCACGCCTCCAGCCAATGATCAACTGAAGATAGAAGAAATACATAACCAAACTGAAAGGCTAAGAACAGAAATATAAATTTGATTCTTTGTTGTGGTCTCTGTGCATCACCCATATGAATGATGCATCTATGCAAAACCCTTGTCCTGTTCATTCAGAGCCGAAGCAGATTGTGAGAAACACACTGTCAAATGTGCATGATCTTTATTCCAGAAGGACTCACAGCACAGTCATTTTGCGCAGTTCCTCTGCTGCAACAATTACCACTAACTCCAATGTTTGAGGTTCTTTAAGCATGCTACATGGCCCCAGCCTTTGACTTTTACTTACCAGAATTGTCATGATATACAACATTTGGTCTTGAACAAATAAATCTTTCAGTCAGGCATTTTGGGAAGCCATTCTTCACCAGGTCTTAGAGGGTGTACCTGCCCACCACCATGTGATAAACTTGCCACCTAGCCTTATAATCAACATATAGGGGGCCGTAAGGGCTCACGTGGTAAGAAGCTGGGCCTACACACCGCTGAGGTCGGCAGCTCGGTGGTTCGATTCCTGTGAGGAAATAAACCACGTAGGGACAAGAAAGGCGCCTCCCCCGAATGCCTACTGAAATTCAGGCATCCCACGGCTAAAGATAACACTGCCTGAAAAAATTCCTTTCACAGAATCAGCCAGCCTCTGTGGTGATCCCTGTGGTGATCCCTGGCTAACACGGGCCATATGCTAAATAAATAAATAAATTCAACATATAGAGGCCATAGTGACCAAAAAGTTCCTTGCCCATAACTATTATCCTTTGAACAGGTTTTTTTTGTATATTTCCACAGCCCAACCACCTTCTCTTTTTCAGTTGTTGGTTTTGGTAAATTTGTCTTGAACTTCCTATTCTGCCTCAAGAAAATTAGAGCAGAAACTGCACCCAAGAACACATGCAGAAGAGTTTTTGTATGAGCTGCAATGTAAATGTCCATCAATGCCCCCAAATTGTGTTATGATATTATGTTGTGGACTTTGTAGGAAATGAAAAATGATGAATTCTTCCCCTTGTCCTGAGGATTTTTACATATACCCATATTTAGTATCACCTTCGGTGAAGCATGCGTCAGGATCCAAGTACTCTTCTGGTGCTTCCACAGGTACCTCTTCTGCCTCTGGCTTTATATCTATGGTGCTCCCCTCTGATGAGCTTGTGTCATCCAGCTTCTGTAATAAAAAATGATAGCAAGAACATCAGGTGAGATTCTTCATAGAAACAAAACAAGGATATTCTGGGGACTCAAAATGAAATCTTTAAAAAAGTGTCTGAGAGAACAAGAATGATTAGCCTTGAGAAAATTGAGAGGAAGAGCCGAGATAGGGATGATAAAATAAGGTCAACCTGTATTAGACAAATTAATAAAACAGACTTTCATTTTTCTGAAGCAGTGTGCTACTCAGTATTTATAGTATTATGTTTTCTAGTCTTATTTCCTCAAAACACCTGGTTTCCAGATTGAGGAAATTGATTTTGACCTGAACAGCATAGCCAGGAAAAGATGCAAACAGGAATTTAATTATCTACCAGCTTCTGCATTTCCCAAATGTATCTTTGATTTGCTCCAGCTGGTCTTTCCTTTAATTCCTATGAGTGACATGTTAATATTGTACAAAACATTTCATTATTTTAAGATGCATTTTTCCAAATATGGCTAACAGCATCAAATTTATGGGCATCTGCTGATTGCAGGGCTTTATGCCAGGGGTGTCAAACTGGCGGCCCGCAGGCCAGATGTATCAGATGCAGGCCATGCCTGCCCCAGCTCCGCAAAGGGAAAAAACGTCGTGATGCATCACGTGACGGCAATGTGACGCTGCAAGTTTGATAGCCATCAAACCCTGTTATGCTTCACAAAAGCCTAGTGCTCCGATCAAAACATCAATCCGCTTCATTGTGAAGCTTGGTTCTCTAGCCACAAGTCCTCATTTGTCACCCCAGAATACAAATGGCCATCCCAGAGGATGGCGTGACAACATGGTTTGAGCGAGCATCGGGTCATACCTCTTTGCTGCCGTCAGTGTCACTGCTGAAATCTTCTGTGTTGAGGTTCTCAAAATCAGACTCACCCACAGCAATGGGAACACGGACAGTGAGGTGAGGGTTGTTGATGAATGACATGTGGTCTTCATCAATGATGTACTTCTCCACACTGCTGCCAATGCCACTGGTGGTGCCATTCCCATTCTTCTGATAATCAATCTCTCGATTGATATCTGCCCCTGTGTGGTTAGCAATGCAGTTCATCTTCTTGTCATATAGCTCATCCAGTGGCTTAATTTCATCTGCCTCCCTCTGCTTGAAGTGTGTCTGCACAAATTCATGCACTTTAATCTTTGTCCAAGCAATGCCCTTCTTCATCCGGATGACAGAGATCTGCAAGTTGTTCATCTCACCATCATCATCACTGGCTGCAAGGTTGTCTGCACTAAAAGAGCTCAGCAACAAGGCCAAGAACAGATTCAGCACCTGAATGAGCAGAAAGGGCAGATCAAAGCAATGCTTCTTAACAAGCTCTCTTTGGACAATTGCTGCATTTATGCTGCAAAAACACTGTTTTCACCTGGCAATTGCAGGAGAAGTGAGACAGCTTTGCTGGGAACCAAACTACCAGTAGGCTCCTCCAGTAATAACAGTAAAACAACAGCAATTCTCTGATAACTGCTAAGTAAGAATGAATTAGCTTATTGATTCTTCTCTCCCTTTTTCTTTTTGTAAATTCTGTGCCAGACACATATATGGGGTGTGTGTGTGTGTGTGTGCGTGTGTGTGTGTAAACACTCCTATAATACAATACATTTTTAATTACATATTCACACGCACACATTATATGCGTATTATGTCTCTCTGTGTGTATTTCATTCATTCACATGTTCAATTATGTATTCATTCATTCTTATAAGAAAGCAGTAGTAAAAAAAACCCTGTGAAATAAATAGAAGCTGTCTAGGTGCAGCATTAGATCTTATTGATTAGAGACAGCAACTGCATCATAAACCCCAACATTTGGAAGTATATATTTTCTCTGTTCTTTTTCTGCCTCCCTTGAAAGACTTCGGTTCTGGTTACAGAATGAATGTGACCAAATTTTTAATTAATTTGCTCTCCCCACCACCACACTTTTGCATGCACATATAGTAGGTTGTGAAACATTTTGAATTCAAGGGCAAAAAGATGCTTCTTATTGTGCAGGGTACAGACATGGAATCTATCTGCAACTCCTTGAAACAACTGACTCTTTTCCTAGAATAGTAAAATCTTTCCTTGGAATCTGAAGCATGGCACAGCTGTAATTCATACATATTCCTTTTTTTTTTCTATTTTCAACTCATTCAAGATAATGATGCTAGTAAAAGCATCCCAAGAAGCAATGCAGACAGAAAGCAAATTTTGGGATCGTGATTGAAGAGAGGGTGATTATCACAGATATTCAATGCAGTTTGCAGAAGGATCCCTAAATGTATTCTATTCAGCATTTGAAAAGTTGGGTGATCTACCTTGTTTCTTCTAATAACACTGGAAAATTAGCAGTGGAACCATTCTTAAATCTAACATATTTAATAGGGAATTAAGCAGGCTATTTGATCCCCCACTTTAAAATGAGTACATAATCATATCTCCTCAAGTGAAGAGACCTGCCTCATCACAGGGGTGGGGTG